>JABFPB010008422.1:0-10156 GCA_022817645.1 Ceratoteleas bidentatus | reverse complement strand
TGAAAACGTTACATATGAAGACGTATTCAGACATATCAACACATCACTATCAAGATTTCACATTTTTTATCCACAGCAATTCGTTTTAGTCCGGTTATTGTCATCCGTTTTCCCGTATAAATTACGTAGATCGTAAACCTCATTATAACGTTAACATTGGCAACAATTATTCAAATTCATCAGTTGTTAACTCAATAAATGAACCACATACGAGCGCTAATCCTTGTGAATCCTTTTACCTATCGAAATTATCAACCACCCCTAAGATATTTATAATTAACCCTTTATCTGGGATCGCTTATCCCCTCTACTCGCATGGACTTCGCGCCATTCAAATTTGAGGTTATATTTATACCGAATCGTCGAATGAACTGACGAATCCATGCGACGCGCGCAACTTTTCACACACACATTTAATGATATTCACGGGGTTGACCAACTGATTGGTCAACCCCCTCTTCTTTCACAACAAGACGGTTTCGAACGGCATTCCGGATACAGGGTTAAGTTATCAAAAAAGTCAAATTTTCCTCAGTAAATTTGTAGAAAATATTTTATAGTATATTACGGGCGAGGGCGCCACTGGGCCCGAGCCGCGTATCACGTTTTACGCGTCAGTGTAGCGGATTGTAAGTGGAACTATATAGGTTCGAGTACCATAATCGTCAGCTTACGGCACGAGACCCTGTTAGTTCTACTTTTGTCCGCTACAACTGACGCGTAAAATAATTATATCTTTCAAAAACGAAATTCTATGCTAATTGAAATCTTCGATGTATTTTGTTTACCAAAATGAATATTCCCAACTTCAAGGTTTGAAAAATAAATTATTTTTGCACATTATAGAAATATGATTTTATAATATCTCAAATCATTAATAAAAAAGTTAAAACAATAAGTAAACCAATATTTTCGGATGAAACTCTCATTTCCCATAAATTATTATGTGTCCCCATTCTCTCGCACCAAACGAGTGAGTATTCTTAAATTAAACAAAAATTCCGACTCTGCAATCAGTCATCCGAATTTATACAGATCCTCAAGAAATAATTTTCTGTTTAATAAAATATGTCTCGTTCATTCAAAATGTGCCTAATGTATGATGACATGATATTAGTAAAAAAACAACTCCAAGTTGGAGGAAGACATTAAGGAGAAGATTTCCCTGTCGACCACTTTGTCAAACGACGGAAGAAAATGTATTTATCGACTGATTACGTGAAATAATGCGCGAACCATTAATTGCGATCGCGCGTTTCTGTCAAAACACGGCGAAAGATAGATGACCCATATACATTATGAGTCGCGGGGGAAAGAGACAATAAAACTTGGCGACGGCGCGTGCCGCTCCGGATAGCTCGCTGCAAATGGTGCGAAATATTTCACACTGTCATTATAAACGGTCAGAACTGCTCCGCGCGCCGCTAATTTGTTTACTTTCACGCGCGAGCGTTACACTGTTTTGCGCGAAAAAACACTGATTTGTCCCAGCGAAAGCATTTATTTCCCCATGAAATGGGTTGTACCACATTTTTACCCCGTTTACCTAACGCCAGGCAAATATTGATTTCCGCATGCCGTTATTGTTAATCCGCGCATTTTTCGTCGAGTGCACACAATTTTTCCGTAGCCACTTAAATCTCTAATATTTGCCTCAGTTCTGACTCCAGTACCCAAGGTACGGTTTTCCGTTAATAAATAAAGGATTTCGATGGCCGCGCGTGTACTCGAAATCCTTGTTTGGTAAACACAGTTAGACATCGGATTACAGATATCTAATACATCTCTTGTATCGAGAAACTTCCATTTATAACCTAATTTGTTCAACAGTGTATTTCCGAACGGATACTTAAACAATTTTTTTTTGAATTGGGAAACTACTGATCAACTATTCTCCAACGGAACCGAAAATTCAATAAACATTTGGCGAACATTTTGCTAAACGTTGTTTGACAGGTTTTTGAACGTTCTAAACGTTCTATAAACGTTTATACAACGTTAAAATTTCCGGCTGTGGAAAGTTGTCTGAACGTTTCTCGAAACGTTGTCTCAACGGCGCCCATACGTTTCACAAACGTTACAGATTTTATTTTTAAGAATTTGTAAAATTATTGAAAGGTTACCTGAACGTTTATAGAACGTTTCGAAACGTTTACTCTCTTAAAAAAGGATATCACTGGGAATCGAACTCAAGCCTCTAAAGTGCCAAGAGGACTTCCTTACCACTGAGCCACTAGACTTATATGTAAACAAGGGTTTGTTGATATCTCCTAGCATACGTTTCCACAAACGTTTAGAGAACGTGCTAGAAACTTTGTTAGCAGAAATTTGAAAGTTGTATAAACGTTTACAGAACGTTTGGAATGTTCCAGGAACCTTCACACAACCGCGAAAGAAACCTTCACCAAACGTTTTTTGAACTTTCGGTTCCGTTATCAACTAATTATTATGTGAAGTTTGAATCAAAGTTTGAATCTTTTCTCAGTACTGATTCGTATTATGAATCTTCATTGATTTAATATTGAAGTATTAATGAATCATTTATGATTCCGCATTGACTAAATATTTATTAAACGTTCAAACTTTATACATAGCATTGTAATAGAAGATTTTAATCAAAATTAAAACTCAATAATAAAGTCTTGTTGAGTATATTGAATCATCATTGATTTTATATTGAGGCATATTGGCAAATTTATATTGAATCATATTGACTCAGAATTGTCTAGCCATTTATCCAATAATTATTTGTTTAACATCAAACTGACCATGTCGATCTACCCACGGTTTTACATTAACTAAGAGTCGAATTGTCTTAGTATTATTCTAAAATCAATTCAAATTCGAATCATCCCTCATTCCGACTCACAAAATTTGAAAAGTCGACGTTTCGGATCCGTCGTTCAGAGCCTTGGAAACTGCATTCAGACGCGATTGAGCTGATGCGTCGCTCTAGTGAATTGTTTCCGTTGGTTGTGAGCTGTTTGAATAGGATCGCGGGGTGTCGCAACTTAGAGTGTAAATTGGCGCGATCATTAGGCGCGCGATCGAAAAAAGATTAATTTATATCGGAGTGGCGTTTGCAACACCGCGGGCTTCTGAATTACGTAAATATAATGATCCACGATCGGGATCAGTGGATTTATTTAATTAGAGGTGCAAAGGGTAATTGCTGTCGTAGCTTATAGAACCGATATCCAAATGGTTGCGCCGTGATTGCGATGGCCGATGCTAAGCTCGTAAATGATTGGCCGGTGTTGCGAGGCGACGCTAATAAAGTCAGCGTGAGCATTGTCGGTTGATCTTTGAAACGGAATAATCTGCCGGGCCAAACAAAGGCCGACTTGATTTTGTTAAAGCAACGACATTACCGCGCGCATGTTCCACTTTTCGGCAGAGGTTATGGAAATTCCACGACATCTGTTGGAGCTTCCCACACGGACGAAAATATATTCGGAAAATATATGTCAAAATATATAAAATATATTTCGGCAAAAAATTGTATAATTCGTATATATTTTATATATATTTATTGCATATATGCAATGAAATATATATATAAATATATATACATTTATATATTATATATATTTAAAGTATATTTTATTTATTTTAAATATATTGAACATATATTTTTTGCGGTAAAAAGTTATATATTTATGTTTATATTTTAAAAATATATTTTCGACCGTGTGGGTTATCATCATCACATTGACGGCGAATGTTTCAATCGTCAAACTCAATGTAACACTGTTTACAACTTTATGCACTCGAAATTAAAGAATTTTTTTAATTTAATTCGTGTGTACACAATTGTGAGTGTTTACAAATCTTAAAAACTATAAATAAAATTAATCGTTACAATTGGTACATGAAAGTGGGATTCCTTTCAATGTCGATGAATTTTTGGTTACGCGAAAACAAAGTTTGCAACGAATATTTCGACTGCGAGTATGTAAAGCATGCTTTCAAATAGTTGAAGAATACATTTAAGCATTCGCGTTGTTCAGGGGATGTTTATTTTAAATTTTAGTGTGCTCAAGACACATTGTGAAATAATATTGATATACAAAAAAATGTGAAATTAAGGAAAAAAAGTTCTGTAATTTTCACAGGAATTTAGCATATAGATTTTACAAGGCTAATGTCTTGTGAAAATAACAGAACTTTCCCGTAGTATCTACAGTATAACTGAGCCTGTAGTTTCTACTAACCGCGGCCTATAGATTCTACAGGAGCGATTGGTGACAGTGCCGCGCACAATGACAAAAGCGCGTGTTATATTTTGAGGTTATTTGAGGGCATTAGTGTGCTCCCAGTCTACGCAAAACATCCATTGAGTGTAGATGCCGGTCGCGAAAGTTTTTTTTACTTAATTAGTGACATGTTATCGAATTTCGGATGATTTGGACACTTGGACGCCACGAACAAGTTCGTGGACCTCGACCTGTAGATATCACAAACTTCTCAGCATGGAATATCAACATGTCTCGGCCTGTACATTTTACAGGAACTCCTATAGCAACTACAAAACTGCTTTTTTCCATGCAGTCTCTTGGCTATTTTTTTTGTCCTATATTCAGACACGCGGCTCCCTACAAAGCATAAATTACCTTCTGTACGTAAGCAGCCTAAGCAAAGCTCCCAATTACGTTTGACCGTCCCTGAACCTCGTACGCAATTACACCAGAAAATATCCGTACTTGACGATAAATGGCCGCGCAAACAATTTCAACCACGTAAAACAGCCATTTCAAATTGGCCCGTTACACGATTGCCGCCCTGTTAACAAGCAACGGCATTAATTGTCCGAAAAGTGTAGATGCGTGAGGACTTCCTGAATTTTATTTTGCAATTGTCTGACAAAAAAAGTTTAACCCCGATTGGCCAAAAAAAAACAATTTTCTGGCAGCTCTACATTCTCTTGTTCCCGCGCACATTTGTCAGTTTGCCTTTATTTCTCGTGATAACCCAGCAAACGAAAACCAGTCGAAACCGATACAAAAATTAAACAAACATTATATCGAATTCAAAAGCGTTTCTTAATCGGTTCAAAACAGATACATTATTTTATGAAATTTCAATTTTATTTTTTGTCATGTGTAATATTATTTTGAATTGAATACTTATACTTGTCACTCCGAGTTGTGGTAATATTTATTTATAAGCGTTTGAACATTGGTTTAAGCCAATGATCTAAGAAAGGTTTAAAGTGATACAATAAACGTCTGATTCATTAAATACGCTAAATCGGTTACAACTGATAGATTTGAAGTGAAAATTCTTGCTCTCTCAGAAATGTTCTAAAATTTCAGTCACTTTTAAGACACATTTGTCACTGAAATTTCAGAAGCATGTAACTTAAATCAATTTATTGCACAAATGGCTGAAATTTCAGTTATATGTGCAGTAAAATGCTGGCGATTACCAATCACAAACCGATATCGATATCTAATCGAAACGGAGCTAGCGCTGCCAAGTTCTCCCGCAATGTAAATGAATGGCGCTTTCCATATTCTTCTTGATTAAGAATAAAAAGTACATCGAACGCGAGTTTTCGCAAGTTGAGAAAAACTTTTGTCTTTGTCTAACACAGTGGCGCGAGAGAGACAACAGTTTTTCTCAACTCGTGGAAACTCGTGTACGGCATAATTTTTATTCTTCATCAGGAAGAATAATGACCATCGAAAGCGCCAATCACCTCTCGCTAGTTATAAAAATACTTTTTAATTGTTGCTATAATGCTCGATTTAAGAACACACTATCTTGTTAAGTTTTGTGATAACCTCAAAACGTGACAGTAAATTCATAATCTGAAATTTTAGGTACCTGTGCCCTAAATTTAAGTAATGTATCTGAAAAAACTTCAGGCAAATGTGACTGAAATTTACTGCAGGATTTCTGAGAGTGTGGAGTTTGAAGAATCGAGACACAAATGAAAATATTTGTATCGGTTTTGTCCGCTGGGAAATAATTACGTTGATTTATTAATCGCGATTTTCGAATCTGCGACACTAATCGAATATCGGCGTGCGGCGCAAGAATTTCGATCGGATTCGTCTCCTCAAGAGCGACTGCACTTCCGACTTGTTCGATTGGACGAACGAACAATCGAAGCGTCCACTTTTGCCGGTGCAACACTTTTCCGGCGAAACAATTTCAGCTGAAGCACGAGCCCGGAGTTTTATAATTGAATGGCGTAGCGTGTTCGCGATCGACATAAGTCGGCAATAAACAAATTGGCCGGCGTAATGGTCGTGGAAGAGACGGAACGTGGGACAATATTGTTAGTGATATCGAATACCGTTCGACTAAGCAAATCGTTTTTCGGCCGACGAAATTGTTTGTTAACGGCTGGAGCACGAATCGGATTGTTTAATTAACGTAGGTTTCGCCGACTGGGCGATGTCGCTGGACGGACTCGACGGGAACGTGGGATCGGGCGGGCCGCGACATCCAGACGCCGGAGATGCGCAGACCCTCGCAGAATTACCGTCAGCGTAATCGGCCGAGGCTTGCACAACCACAGTGGATGCAAGCCTACGAATGCAATTACGTGGTTCGAACTTTTTGAGCAGTTGCGCAACCGACTTGCAAAGCGGATTCGATCCGAGGATCACAAGTGATTCAACCAAGTCAAAATAAATCATTTTGGTCGCCAATTTCACTTTTTTAGTCGATGGCGTGTTAGTAGGGGAATACATTTTTGAATGGAGATGTCCTGGTCTTCAATCAAGATTTGAGATGTCCTAGTCTTCAACCAAGATTTGAAATGTCCCAATTTTCAACCAAGATTTGAGATGTCCTAGTCTTCAGCCAAGATTTGAGGTGTCCTAGTTTTCGTAAGGAGCGTCGATAGGTACAACTTCAAATGGTAAATTTATACCACTAGGCACTTTTTTTACCAGGTGGTACTATTTAATTTTCTCAGTGTACACCGTTCTGCCCGCGTGTTGGTTTGGCAAAAAGGTTGACGTCATTCGTATTGAATCGCTTCAGTCAATGGGAGTCAGTGTAAGTCAGATGAAGTTGCAGAGAATGAAATCTTCTAATACAATTATAGTAGCTGTACTGTAATTATCTTAGAACATTTCATTCTATCACGATGTTTGTTTCTAGAGAAGATTGATATCGGACAAGTGAAATCTCTTGAAGTGGTTGGAAATCATTTCAGGTCAAACAAACTTTTGGCAAACCCAAGGCGCGAAATTCATGTCAGTGGAGGGGATAGACGTTCCCCAATAAAGGCCCAGTTAAAAAATGCCATTAGAGCTAGTCCTATTTGTATCTATGCGGTTTTTGGCAGTTTTTTCACATGTCCCTCATAGACATATATCTACATATATGTCTATGAGGGACATGTCATGTAGATATATGTCCCTCATGGACATATATCTACATGACATATATCTAATATATGTATAATATACGTATATTATATGTATATATCCATTTTATGTATGAATGTCCATCTAATATAAGTATAATATACATCTTGTGCTATCAGGGGTTGTATTGGATTTGCATATGGTTTTTGACGCTCATATGAAATTACATATTTCATTTGTATGTTACTATACGGGGTTTGACATTGTTTTTAATACTTATCTAATGGTTTGTAATGGAATTTTTTAACTGGTGGGCTAAATCACACTGTCAGAAATGTCATGAAATTTAATTTAAAAACTGGAAGCTCATAGCAATGCCTTACATTAAAATTAATGTACAAGTACTGGAATTTTCAATGTTCCTATATTGTTTGTATAGGAGAGGTAATTCAATTTCTTGTATTTTTACATTAATTTTCATGTACACAGTATTGAATTTCATTCTAATAAACAAGTACTGGAAGTTTTATGCAGACATTTTTCTCAATGTCATTCGTACTCTCAAACAGATTTCCCCCACTCTATTAACAATGTATCCAATTTCATGTAATAAAAAAACACACATTTGAAATGTTTAAAAGCTGTTTTATCAAAAAGTGTTAGTCAAATTTGATACAATGCTCTTTACAAATAATAATTACAAATAATTAAAAAACAGACTATTATGTGTAACAATCTATTGTGTCATAATGGGTATGACGAAGGTGTAAGATGAAGATAGTCAATAACTTTATTTGGCGTTTGAGAACACATTCAAGGACAACGTATATACGAGGAAACATTCTCTGTATACTGAACTTGTAAAATTGTCGAACAACAGTGATGAACGGTTATTACCTAAGTTCGGCACAGCTAAGTGTTAGTTAACTACATTCGGTTGAGATAAATGTGAATCTTTCCTAATTCAAGATGTGATAATTTCTCGGTAACTTATTTTAGAATTGGTTAATGTTAATACTTTTTAATTCAATTCCAAATTGTATAATACATTCAAAATGTTTTTGAAGTTTACGGAAATTGACACTTTTCGTATCTTCTTACTTTAAATCCTCTCATAGCTAACACACTTTTCCAATTAATCTCTATTTAACCGTGCGCAAATCTTTCCCAATTTAAAAGGATTTAAGTAAACTGGATATTCGACTATCTAGTTAATCATTATATTGAACTCAGAACTTGTTTAAATAAATATGTTTTTACTCAACTTGGAACTCTTTAAATTTACTCACACCTTTTTCAATTCAACTTTAATTGACTTATCTCAAATCTTGTTTTCCCGAACTCAAATTGTGTAATCTAAGATGTTTCGAAAACTTTCTCTGCTTCAGCTAAAATTCTTTCTAAGTAAAATAATATTTTTTCCAATTCAGCTTAATCGAAAACGTGTTCGCATAGACTTCGAAATATATTCTCCTTAAATGTTCTCCTGCTGGTTTCAGTTCGCAAATAAGTTGAAATTAAAAACAAAACCAATACCCGAGGGTCGTCGAGATAACGCGCGTCGGCGATTCGCATTATTTCGTAGCATTTGTCGATCGACAAGCGCGATTCCAGTTTATCTTTGTCGTGCATTTCACGGTCGAGGATGTTGGCAAATCAAACACGAAGATGAGTTTCGATGTCGTGGCGCAGTGGTTTTCGCAATCAAGTCGTTTGGTTGACTTGATTGCGATTACTCCCCTTTACGTCACAATATCAACCGCCGGGAAAGCACGCCGGGGGGAAGAGGGGCGAAGGGGAAGGGGGGCATCGCACTGAGAGCGCGTTGGCATTTTGCGGAAGACGCGGATAATTGATGCCTCGGCGGAGATTCCTCCGATTTTCTCCGTTACTTCGATTTTATTGCCGTTGTTTTCCAGTCCGAAACCTTTGATTGAGACGCCGAAGCCGCCGCCGCATTACGACGCGACAAATCGCTGCCAACTATTCGCCGGCACGGAAACGCCGCGTGCACGACCACCGCGACGTCCCATTTGCACTTTTTTCCCCTCGTCGAATTATGTGCCTCGCAGGACTGAATATTCGCCGGCCAATACGTCAAGCGAATGTCACGCCCGATCGGATTTTCTAAAATTGGTTGTCGGACAACGATGTGTCAGAGTAAATATATTTGGTTTAGCATATCGCGATGACTATATGACAATTTTTGCAATGCAATTGTGGTTAAATTAGTTTTAGGCTTTTACTTTTTTACGTAAAAGCCTAAAAGATTTAGTTAGAAAGTTAAAATATATACATGTTTGACTTGGCAAAAAGAAAGAGCAATTTCCGTAATTTTCCTTTGTATTAAGGCGAATCATCAAGTCTGCAGCCACAGAGTTAGGGTGTTTCTACACTCATAAAACGAGATAGTAAAGGGAACTAAATATATTAATTTGTTTCAAATATAGTTATCTTGAATATACTTTTAGTCGGCTCAAATGAATATTTATTATTCACAAATCTAAGAGTTATTTTGAAAGACTGTCATGTCTAACCCCAAAATAGAATTCCGTTTCGAATGTTTTTGTGTCCCATCCAAAATATGGATGGAGAAACTGTCACACTACTCAATGCGATCGTGATGAAAGTTTGACTCAAAATTAGAGTTCATTTACCAGAGTCCAAACCAAAGATATTCACTGTTAAAGATAATGTGACATTTTTGCATTTTTGCAAACACATCTTACTTTTTGTAAAAGGAATTCTAATCTCAAAATATTCACTCCAAAACTAGCTTATTTTTTAGGAACATTTATTTCTTAATATTTCACACTTCACTCCTTACC
>JABFPB010008421.1:0-10154 GCA_022817645.1 Ceratoteleas bidentatus | reverse complement strand
CTTTTGTAATAGTTTATGATGACCATGAGGAACTAAGTAAAGTTTTTGAGACTTTTTAGAACTTGTTGTTCATTTATTAGCTGACGTTTCGTACAATTTGTTTGTACCTCTTCAGAGCTGAGTGTGTGCTGTTGTTAAACTTAATTTATTTATCCTTTTACAGTTCTCAACCATGGTTGTCGTCGATTGTAGTCAGGTCGTAAGAATAAATAAATAAATACATAACGAACACACTAAACAACAAGTACTGACAATTTCAAGTCAGTCATGAGGTAAAATCTATGAAATTCACCTCACTATTAGCTGCTATTAGGGTACATCATGATTCTCATGTTCCCTGAAATTCAAGTAGAAAATATCGCTCGCTTCTCTGAAGTAAAAAGTCTCTTACCAATGTAATATATCACATTTTATTGTGTACCAACTATTGAATCGAATCCCATTGACTTCCATTGTTCTCTCGACACTACCCATTAAACCCTTCCCATTCCGGATAAGCTCCATTCACAATTGGTCGTCAATAGAATCCTTACATTCGGGAGCTGTTGAACTGGCCGACAAATCGTTTCGCGGCTTATCTCACTAACAAATGAGCGGCGGCGCCTCGTGGGCCCGAAAAAGCGCGACGAAAAAAGGGCGGGAAACGCGCCGAGCCGACAACAATGGAGCTCGCGGGACGCGGCGCGGCGGAGATGCGGTTTCGGGGATGTTAGAAAAACAATGAAACCGAAGAGGCGGTGTGCGGCGCGCACGCGCACGCGCGCGCTCGCTCGCCGTCGCGCTTTTCGAGTCACGAGGCGGCAGTCGCTCGCAAACGGCTGAAACCCGTCGACTTCGGGCCCGTCGAGGTGCGCGCACCGTTCGTCCGCGTTTGGGGTGTACTTTCGCGGCCGCCGTCACCCGACGCCACCCCCTCCCCGCGCGAGCGCCCGAACGCGCAGCTTTCGCGGAACCGCTGCAAAACAAAGTGCGAAACCCAAGTGCCGCGACTTCAACCGATTTCAGGTTGGTGCGCTTCTTGGAATCGGCAATTTTTTCGGTGTGAAAAGGGATTTGAGAGTTACGACTGTTTTGGTCCAGGGTAGATTTGGAGATATCTTGAAAGATTCCCTAAGAAAAACAAAAGGTTCTGGGTTGGAACCAGAAGTGGAATTTGAGTTTGGAAACAATTGTGGAATTTGGAACAATTTGGAACTGAGCTTGGTTCAAGCATCCATTGAGTGTATCTAGATGGGTTCCATGGTTGGAATTCCTGGATGGATTCATGGTTGGAATTCCTAGATGGGTTCCATGATTCAAATTTCTAGATGGGTTCCATAGTTGGAATTCATATATGGGTTCCCTGATTGGAATTCCTGGATGGGTCCCATGAATGGAATTTTTCGATGGCTTCCATGATTGGAATTCCTAGATGGGTTCCATGATTGAAATTCCTAAATGGGTTCTATGAATGGATTTCCAATCAACGAACCTGTGTAAGAATAGTGTATTTAGATTGACCCCAGCTTTCCACAATGATTTCGAGAATCAAGTTCCATTTATGGTTCCAAATCAGTATTTCCTATTAGGGTTGTCTATCCTCCCTAAATTCTACGAGATCATCGACATATTTTTATGTCAGCAATAGTAGAAGAAATTGCAACTGAAGCGACAGCTTCAATAGACTGGAAAGATCAGCAAATTTATAGTGTATCCCAATAGACTTATTCATCTGACCAAAACTTAGTCTCAAAAACTTGATCTTCCAACAGTTCTACACTATGAGAAGTTTTTGAGTAAAGTGAATTCAGAAGCTTGGGATTGTGCAATTCTCAATCAATTGCAATTCACAGTCTGGACGATTGGAAAATAGACAATTTGAAGTGGCAATTCTCTCCAAGACTTCTATTCTAAAATAGACTTTGGAATCTAACTCCAATGTTATCTATTCTTTTCAAATCTGGAAATGGAATAGAAATATCCGACTACGAACTGATTTCAGTACTTTTTTTATTTTAAGAAATTCATTTTCAGTGTTTTCTATTCTATTCAATTCAGGAAACGGAATAGACTTACCTTAAAAATGGAGTTTTCAGATGTTTCGTCAGAGGTCAAAAGTTTATTATTGTTGAATTTCACAAGTTGTGAATTTCTGTTATTTGATACAAAGTAACACATTTTACTGATATTAAGGATTTATCCCGATTACATTCAAAACAAACAAATATGACACCCAATTACTCAATTTATAATCATACTGAGTAAAAATCTTTACCAGTTGGTTTTGCAATCACGGAAAACCGTCAGTCAAACTTCATCGAGTGTTTTTGTTTGAGCGAATGCAAAAGTTGTCAGTTCGCGGGCGGACAAGTGGCGAGCATCTCGAAATTGGACATTATATTGACGGAGCATCGCGTCATTAAGTCCATTTCATTTTTCAATTTGATTTTCCGAGGGGAAAAGTTATTCGTCAATTAATGCCGATACCATTTCTTAAAATAAGACCCAGATGTATAAAAGGTTTAATAATATCAATAAAGTTCTCGAACGGGGTATCTGCAGCGATAAAAAAATTTTATGACAATGTCTTTCTCCGTGCAAAATGTCATTCAAATAACGCGATGCAAAAATGTTCCGTTCCGCATTTGTTCCGTAAATGTAATCGCGATTCCTGAATGATGTATGTCAGTAAATATGAACAATCGCTCCAGTTTTTCCAAATATATACCAGTGTTATGAAAATGTGAGAACATTTAAATGTGCTTGTTGTTTACTTTACTTCGCAGGTAATTTTATTTTTCGGGATCCGATTCAGGAATAAACAACTTCAACGCTTTCGGAATAACCGGGATTTCTTTAATGGATGCAAAGAGGTGGACACTTTGATTGAAAGAAAAGCGTTCTTAAATATGCATGAATACATATGAATTTATCAATTTCAGCGGTTCATTGAAGATGATAAAAAATCGTTATAGAAAAAACGAGCGGGCAAAAACTCGATATAACGGGGAAACAAAAAATAGACGTCTAATAGGCATTCAATAACTAATGTAGACTGACGGAGTGAAAATCTGTTTCAAAATACCGACCTCAAAGGCTGCTACGAATTTCGAACTATTTGTCCTGCTTTCGTAAGAAAGCTCGGGAATTCGTCGGAAATTTGCGATATTGCGTGCAAGTATGAAACAATTAATTGTCTTTGATCGGATCCTAAAAGGTGAACGGATATTATCATAACATATGCTGTGGTTTCGCAAATTTAGTTGAGGTTTGACAAAAACTGGATATACATAATATAATAATTGCATTGATAATAGAAACTAATAGAACTATGTCCAGATAGCAATGAACCACATAATATACTGGACTAATTTGCTATCTGATCCAACTAATCCTTAATGATGTTCTGCTTCTTTTAATCGGTGCCTAATGTTATAGGTTAGGTTGTATTGGTGATAGCATCGAAGAGAATATATAAAAGTACCATTAAATTTGTAAAATTAATGAATGCGATATGCATATAATTTTGATTATAAACCGAGGTCAATGTAAGCATAGTTTGATTAAATTTTTTTCTATTTTTCGTAAAACTCAGTTTTTCACGCCGAACTTTGAATCAGTCGTTGAAAGTGAATATATTTTTCAAATGAACAATGTGTTAAAACATTCTCATATGAAAATAATTGACGAGTATTGATTGTACGTTTCATTGATTGACATTTTCCTGGAAAATATATTACAAAAAATAATGCACCTTGACAGATTATGACAACGAAGTTCCAGCTACTGATTTATCCACAATTTAAAATTTCGTTATCACTTAGTATGTTTCTTTTTACGTTTTAGCCTCCAAATGTCTTTTTCCCATAAGAACGCTAGTTGCATTAGCAAACTTTGAAACATAACTTTTTAAGCTCTGAATCGCTTAAAACATTTTCATGAAGTTCGTTTACAATATTTCTAATACATCGTCAAATGTCAAGAAATGCTCATTACTCTTCAAATAGGTACAGATCAAAGGAACAGAACGTAAACTTTACATCAGTGTATTTCCTCATTGTGCTGCATAATTTATATTAATCGTTTACATAAACTGATTACATCAAATTTACATAAAATATACATAATCCGAAAATGAATCTATCTAATCCTATCTTCTCCAATTTTAAAATTCGGATTTACATACATTTTATTTAAACGTTATGTAAATCAACAACACACACTTCCCATAAATTATTCCGTACAATGCCGAAATACATTGACATAACTTAATGTAAATCGTTTACACAATCAGTGGACTAAAACACTGTTTCATCCCTCTTTCGAGATACACTGTTAAAAATATCCTTTTGGGCCAAAATAAAGCATTTTGACACAAAAGAAATCATTTGGGCAGAAAAGGAATCCTTTTCATTTAAAGAATCGTTTTCATTCAAAACGAATTTTTAGGTTAGTTTTTTCAGTGTAAACACCGATTGCTCTTTTTTGACCCTTCCAAATAGTTGCACTTATTTTGTCTATTTTTGCACCACCGCCACACCTCGCCACAATCGCAAGAATGGGTCGGTCAATGATGTTTCGTTTTTTGTCCGTGTTATTTTGAGTTGTAGATGGATGTCGGCCGGAATGCGCGCATTTGAATAACGGGGACGATCAATTTAGACGGCGAGGAAATGGTATCGGAAGGCCGGGATAATGTGCCGCAATTGGAACTGTAATTTTACAATATTGGACGTGCGAGCCCGCGACGGCCAATTACCGGATGACATCCGTCACGTCGTCGATTCTAAGATTTGGTATCGCGCTACGGAGGCGGCGCAGCGTATGCGCCAGTGAAATATTGGCCGCGCGAGATTGCCACCGCGGATAATCTTAATGCGACTCTTCGGAGCACGCGGCTGATTGGGCGACGTTTGTTTTACCTAAACAAAAACTCAAAATACACAACTTCTACTGAAAGTATCGATATTATTGGTTACTTTATTTTTATCCGAAATCAAACGAAAACTAACCTGATGATTGGCTTTGGAAAATGACTTTTAATATTTACAAAAAAACTAATTTAATCCGCGGCAAATTTCTTGAAATTTGAAGAAGAATCTTTAATCCGTGGCAAATTTAAAATGTCGAATTTAGAAAGAAATAATTGATTTAAGTATGAATATGAACAATGACGTTAAAATTCGGGTTAAATAATTTATAATTATCACATTCATTTAAATTTATTTAGTCATGAAGTTTGAAGAAATTATATTAATTAATTTTTTTAATATTAAATAATATAATTATGGAGATAAAGTAATCATATTTTGATATGTTAATTATAAACCAGTAATATACAAGTTCTGAGATTTTGAAAGCCTTTCTCCCATAATTTACCCTTTTAGATAGAAATTTAAGTTGAATTAATTAATTGTATTAATTAATATAATTAATTAATATTAAATTTAAATTAAATATAAATTACATTAATTTACATTAAATTAAAAACAAGTTTGCCATTAATATTGAACCAAGAATCTTAAAAAGTTACTCCTATCCCTCATGTACGTTCAAATTGAAAAATCACATTAAATAATTCAATCTTCTTAATCTTAAAACGCATTCGCAGTTATGCCACGATAATTGGCCTGTTTGTTTGCGTGTTTTTTGTTTATCGTTTATGCACATTTTCAGTCACGAGGCTCGCGAGGAATTTCGAGTGGCCGAGTGGAATAAACGGAAAAATGCGCTGGAAATATGTGGGGAGTAACTGAAATGAAAATAAATTGAGTCAAGTAAAAGCGATGAAAAATGTTTGAAACAAGACACCGGCGGACAAAGTGGGACAGGATTTGGCGGCGGAATCAAGGGCCGATTGAATTCGCAATTAGGGGGAAGATTCGGTCGGGAGCCGGATCGCCCGGAGCAGTAATCCGCGACCTAATCGCGCCGGTAAAAAGCCGAACTGCAATATTCAGGGGGCCATTATCGTGTTTATTGTGCGCGCGATAAAGTTTAATTGGCGCGCGCGCGGATTTTCGTTCTTGTGCGCGCGCGCAAATTAATAATGCACGCGGGACGCGCCGCCAGGCATTCGAGCCAATTGTTTTTCTCGTTTCTTTCCGCGCGATCGCGTTAGCGGCAAATCAACGGACAATCGCGATTCGAGGCGTTTCATTCACGGCGGATTAATTAACGGTAATGCACCGGGCATGCCGCCCGAATCGAATCCCATTTTCGAGTAATCACCGGGTCTAGTCAAAATCGCTCATATTTCGCCCATACAGCCATCTTTCACGTTCGACGATATTTAAGCGCACTTCGTACGTGATTCGTTTTCGCGAATGCACGACGCAAAAAACGTCAGGGAAACCTCAATTCGTTTCGTGAATTGAGGGGACTCCTTTGAAAAAAATCTCGTATGGTTTCGCATATGTGAAATTGAGGTGATTTCTTATATGAGAACCCGCGTGAGATCTAATTAGATGCAATCTCATATGAGATTGCATATGAGATTTCCTATGTGAGATTTCTCATATGAGATGATTTCTCATGTGAAATTTCTCATATGAGATTGCATATGAGATTTCTCATGTGCGATTTCTCATATGAGATTGCATATGAGATTTCTCATGTGAGATTTCTCATATGAGATTGCATATGATATTTCTCATGTGGGATTTCTCATATGAGATTTCTCATGTGAGATTTCTCATATGAGATTGCATATGAGATTTCTCATGTGCGATTTTTCTTATGAGATTTCTCATATGAGATTACATATGAGATTTCCTATGTGAGATTTCTCATATGCGATTTTTCATATGAGATTGAATATAAGATTTCCTATGTAAGATTTCTCATATGAGATGAGATTACATGTGAGGTTTCTCATGTGAGATTTCTCATATGAGATTGTATATGAGATTTCTCATGTGCGATTTTTCATATGAGATTGCATATGATATTTCTCATATGTGATTTCTCATTTGATTGTATATGAGATTGTATATGAAATTTCTCATATGAGATTGCTTACGAGATTTCTCATATGAGATTACATATGAGATTTCTCATATGAGATTGCATATGAGATTTCCCATTTGAGATTTCTCATATGAGATTGGATAAGAGTTCTCGTATGAGAAATCATGTCAATTTCACTCATATGAGACTTTTTCACAGGACGAAGTTAAAATGAAACTGTTCTATGAAAATATTTACTTTTCTGGTATGAGGAATCGTGTAAGAAATTGTATGAGATCTAACATGAGAAATCAGGTCTATTTCCCATGTGCGCCATGAAAAAAAATTTTCATATGAGATCTCATATGGGAAATCACATGAGATTTCATATGAGAAATCATTTGAGATCTAAAATGAGATATAATATGAGATTTCAGATGAGAAATCATGAGATCTCACATCTCATTTGAAAAATCATAAGATCCCAAATGAGAAATCTTATGAGACCTCTCAAATCCCATATGATGTATTTTCATAGGGTGATATCTCATATGAGAAATCTCGTACAAAATCTGAGATCAGATTCTCATGCAAGCCATCTCTTTGTGCAGCATTTTTTTGTGTTCGTTTTTGTATCAAAATATAATTATATAAAATGAATAATTGTATTTCTTATAACTTATATGATTTCTTATTTAAGTTCTCATTTAATGTTACCTAATTTATATGAGAGCTCATATGAGATCTCACATGTCAATTTCAAAGAAGAGTATTTGTGAGATTTTATTTCGAGTACTATATTTTGAAGTCTAAGTAAGACATATGAATATAGGAAATGATAAACATTAAAATCAATAGAAGAGCAAGACAATTTGCTTTTCAGATTGTAATCCTAAACTGTTATTACAGTTTGGTACTTTCTATCCAGTTAACTACTGTAGCCATTATTACACCGCATTACTGTTTTTGTAATGGTTGACTGTAAAAAATACTCCAGCTCCTGTCGTAACGTTACTACGATAATGAAAAAAGTGGTGTAAAAGCGTAGCAGTATGTGTTTCAATCATACATAAATTAAACATACATGTTTTTTACGCTTGCATTTGGAATATTATATTCAATGCACTTATCGCAAACATATCTCATGATATATTTTCTCCCAAATCATTAGAAATAGTGTAACCGATAAATTGGGGCCAATGAAAAATCAAAACTTAATTTAAATAGTCGATTATAATACAAATTATGTCAGCCCTTTCACTTTATTATAAATAAAAAAATATACAATAATTTAGCATCGTCGAGAAAAGATCTAATTGCAATTCAAAATATTCGCGTATATTCATTCGGACCTGCAAAGGTAGTTATGGAACTTACTACCTTAGTAAACTTGCAAACTAACACCTCATTACTGATATAGTCTCAAAAAGAATCCACAATTCCTTATGGTAATTACAACGAAAAAACTGTAAAAGAGACACTGTTTAAACAGTTTTTTCAGTTTTATTTATTCCTCTGTAAATCTGCTGCACCGTTAATGTTGGATAATTTACGCAGTCGCGCAATTTTTTACAGTTCGCAGGTCTCATGCACGGGCGAAAAAATAGCACGTTGAAGCTAAAGCAAAATATCGCTGTCCTCACACGGTAAAGGACAATTGAACATAAACATCGGAGCCCAAAAAACACAGACAATCTGTGTTTTTCCTTTTCTCCTCTAATGTTTATAAATTTGTATCTTTCACAATGCACTTCCAACGAGGTTTTCGCTCTTAATCCAACACATTACTTTTCCAAGTACAAGTCATACATGAACCAACTTTCAAGAATAGTGTAGCCATTTCAAAATGCGCGTTACAATATTAAATCCTATCGAGAGCTCTTATGCTTCCTCTGAGGTTTAAAATCATAGACCTATTCCACGCCAACAGCGCTGTAAAAAGTGACCGACGTGGGAGTTTGTAAGCTTTTGACTTACACATAAGAACAACTTAGGAAACAATAATAACATTGATTAAAAAAAGTGTAGTAAAAAGTGTAAAATTGTATGTTAGAGTTCTTAAGAGCATTTAGTCGCAAGTTATATATAAATGGATTTCAATAGTTAAAAAAAAATTTTTTAAGTATCTGATGTGTTTTATTAGTCAGATCCATTCTTTGAAGTGTAGATTGAAGAAGAATGCCATTTTTGAAATTTAAACTTACTAATACCATTAAACGCATAAAAATTATTGTACAAATATCATATTTCATGAAACGTGTAGAATTCCAATAAGTTTGAAAGAGAATATTTTATAAGTAAGAAAACTTCACATTACCATTAAATCAATCTTTTTATCTCATTTCTGTTGTGACAAATCCGATAGCATCATTTTAAATTTCAAAATCGATTGATCAAATGGGTCTAAGGTAAATGTACCAATGATTGGACAGTTAAGGATTTGTGACTAAGCCCTACAAATTGAAAAATGTTACATAATGTACAATAAAATACAACGGTAATGAATTGAAAGATAAAATGTTTTTTTTTTTGAAGAAATGCAACGAAATGTATTTATGTTTCGTATAAATTGAGAAAATTAATTATATAATCAACAGGCAGATTGTCCCAACGACTGGACATAAAAAATAACATGGCCCTAACGCTATATTTTGTTTTAATTTGTGAATAATTACATAAACATAGTTTCAAGTGATTTTAAGTTCAATAGTTTTTTCATTCAGTGGAAAATTTACTAAAACTACATTTTACTATTAAATTTTCATTTCTTAGAACACAAATATCTTTATTTTATTTTGACATGAGTTTAAAAAAATGACTCTTTTCGAGATTTTTTAAAAATATCTCTAACTATATACTCTTACTATTTTTGTAATATTATTAAAAAACCTCAATCTGTCTAATCATTGGGACACTAAAAATACCGACAAAATTAAGACACTGTGTAAAATCCTGTTTCGGAAACATCTTATAAATTAATTCCATATACCCCATATTAAATTTAATACACAATTACTAAATAGGACATTAAACCTAACATACGTACATTAATTTTACAAACCGATTATTAAATTTAATATACACCTATCTTAAATGAATTTAATATACCAAAGTTTGAAACGTACAACTTTTTACACTTATATTAATATCTCCACATGAAATTTACAAACACATTTCTATCAGTATATATTCTAAAAGTATATATTCTATGTATACTTTTCACAAAT
>JABFPB010008420.1:0-10157 GCA_022817645.1 Ceratoteleas bidentatus | reverse complement strand
ATTTTCACTATCATTAGCGAACGCAAGAAATAATTTATGTTTTGAACATGACTGTCACGATAGTCCCACCTTAATAATCTTCATTTAATTTGAAATATCGTCTTTTTGATTTCCAAATCAAATCAACCTATCCAAATACCCCTTCCTACAATAACAATACAAAATCAACCAATTCAATGCAATTCTAGGAGCAGCAAGAAAAGATCGTCCCTGAAATCATCGATGAATCCTACAAAGAAACCAGTGTGCCTGGAACCTCACTCAGTGACAGTAGTCTGACCACTACTATTATCAATAACAATAACAATAACGACTTAAATAAGAATCTGAATGCAGCCGAGGATCAAACCGCTCTAGACAAGTTAGACAAGCTTCCGGCGACGCCTGTAGCAGAGCCGCGCGCGTCGCGCCAGTCCACAAAGCTTCGCAGCCTCCGAAGTCAACAGTGCCTTACGAAAAATGCGCGCGAAAAGAAAAATGCGCAAGCGCTGCTCTCCGAGAACGAGAAGGAGAACGTTCGCGCGGATCAGGCGGCCCAAGTGATGGAGACGCTGAACACGCGATGCCGCCGCAGCAAGCAGGACAGCGTCGAGAATATCAAAACTCGATCCAACATGTCCATAGCCAATCGGCTCCGGAGCCAGCAGAACACCGCCGACTCCACCACAGCATCCCCCACCACCCCAACCACCACATCCACGCCCCCCACAAAGGTCCAGTCCCAAAAGACCCAACTCCAGCCGCAAGCTCAAAACATCATCCAGATCCCCACGTCGCTGCTGAACAAGGTGCTCAATGCGCTGAACAACTCGCCCAACATCGACGTCTCCGTGAAGGAGTCGCCGAACGCCGGCAACGACGTCGAGGACATCAGCTTCACCGTCGAACTCTGCAAGAAACACGAGGGAGGCAACGAGGCGCCCATCACCGTCCAGGCGAAGGTCTTCCCCGACCAAGGCACCTGCCTGGTGGACAAGAATATCGTCGTGCTGCTTAAGGGGCAGGACAACGTCGAGATCACCAGCATTGTCGCCAGCATCACGAACCTCTCCAAGGACGGCGCGCGCGCCAACAAGCCCAAGACCATCGAGGAGAAGGACATCGTCGCGCAGAACCCCCTCGACCTGTTCAAGGTCGACGGCGAGGAGATCCCCGTGGACGACAACGTCGAGCAGGTAATCGTCAACGGGCAGACCAGCTACTCGTGCAAGCTCTGCCGCAAGGTGTACGAGCGGCGTGACAAGTGCACGGTCCACGTCAAGACCCACCTGGGCATCAAGCAGTTCACCTGCATCATCTGCCAGGCGCGCTTCGTCTGCAAGTCCGACGTGATGAAGCACATCCGGTGCTCGCACACCAACCCCCGGCCGGTCGTCTGCCCGAAATGCCCCAAGCGCTTCCGCTCCAAGTTCGACCTGGCCGAGCACAACAACGTCCACAAGGGCATCAAGCCCTACCGCTGCTCGCACTGCGACCAGAGCTACCACCACAAGGTGTCGCTGCAGATGCACGTCAAGAGCCACCTGCCGCCGCAGAACCTCGCCTGCGAGTACTGCGGCAAGGTGTTCCCGTTCCGCACGCGGCTGCTCAGCCACATCGGCAGCGTCCACATGAAGAGCAAGCGCAACTTCCGCTGCCGCTTCTGCTACAACCTGTACTCGAGTCTCGCGGTGCTGAACGAGCACATCAAGACACGGCACATGACCACGTACACCTGCGAGATCTGCAGCAAGACGTTCAAGGTCGCGTCCAAGTACAAGGCCCACGTGCTGCAGCACAGCAACCCGAAGCCATACGCGTGCAATATTTGCAATAACAAGTACGCGTCCAAGGCGTTCCTCAACGAGCATGTGCTCAAGCACCAGGGCCTGCGCAAACACGTGTGCCAGACCTGCGGCGCGAGCTTCGCGCAGGCGAGCCACCTGGCGGCACACAGGCATGTTCACGGGGAAAAGACCCACGTGTGCCCGGAGTGCGGCAAGAAGTTCAACCGCAGGGACAATATGAAGGTGCATAGGAAGAGGCACTTCGGGGAGGCGACGAAGAAGGTGACTGGGAGTGCCAAGCAGAAGGGGGGTGCTGTGGAAACTAATGAGAAGAGCAATGAGAGCTTGGAGGAGAAGTGAAGTAAGTACAACAATTTAAACATAGACTCGACATATACCTCCACCTGCGTACAGTGACAAATGCATAAAGCTGTGATGAAAAATAGTTTATATTTTGGGACATTACTCCACATTGTTTAAATTGATCTATTGAAATGTTATTGATAAAAGAATTTATATATGAGATACATTGTACATGTCTATGTAAGGCGGATGCTACCAGATATTCTCTGTAATCCGCTGTATTCCATAAATATAAATAAATAAATAAAGTTCGGGTTTGGTGAGGGCAGGTTGTGAGCTGAGAAGTAGCATAGATTGCACAAATTGAAAGTGTAGAAACATTGATTTTTTAATTTAGTCGCATGGAAACTAAAGCTTCCATGTTTGCCTCGATGTTTGCGAAACTTCAAGTCATTGGCAATTCTTTCATATATCTAAAGAACCTCCTTAAACTTTTAAGTCAGTTCAGTTCTAAATTTTGATCACTTTGCTATTTTTGCGTGTTCATAGGTATTCTTATAATCATTATTATTTTATGGAAATGTACAACCAGCATCAATGTCAACATTATTCATTGTGTCCTTACGCAAATGCAACAAAAACTGTGATTTATTTATTTATTTATTTAGGAACAGGCAATCGCCTAATTTACATATTTTGCTATGCAGAGTTTTATACAGTTGTAATTAATTTTTTGCACTAACTATATTGACAGAGAAACGTATCTTTCGCAATAGTAATAAAATGGGCAGTTGTTGAATTATTAACATGTACATTTAGTTGGTTTAGTGACCTACTCATTTGCCATAGGAGTCGTGAAAAGACATTCGAAGTTATATTTGGAATATACAATATTTGATTTCTTTGTCGCAATAGTCGGGATGGAATCTTCCATAATAATCTCGAAAATAAAAATCTGCCTCGCCTTTAATTAATTTATTCAAGAATATAACATTATTCAGTTTTCTATAGGACTGCAGTGAACTGTTGTCCAAGATACTTGCTATTTGAAAATAGTTATGAATAATACTGGGGGTCTCTAGTTGGAATTTCCATATAGTTGAAAAATTTGTGTTGAACTGTTTCTATTTTTTTAATGTTGATGTTATAGTGTCGTGATCAGATTTGAGATGCATGCAGAAGTATAGACGGAACAAATGTATACTGCAATAATTTCACATTTGCAGGATTTGAGAATTCACTCGTCATTCTCCTCATGAAACTAAGCATTCGGGTAGATTTTTCTGTAACATACTCAGTATGAAGATGGAACTTCAATTTTTGAGCAAAGATGACTCCCAGATCTTTAAAATGTGAAACTACTTCAAGTGTTTGATTTTTTTTCATATATTCATATATTATGGGAAATCTTGACCCAGTATATCTCATAACTTTACATTTAAACATATTCAGGAATAACCCATTCGCTATACACCAAGCTGTCAACTTGTTTACATTATTTTGGAGAATCTCGCAGTCTCTAAGTGTTTTTATATCAATTTATGATGAAAAAGTAACACTGATTTCAAAATATCTATTAACCCTTAAACCCCTATTATATCATATATGATACATTCACTTTATTTCATTCTTCTTGTTTACCAGTACAACAAATTCACCTGGAAGTTTCGCAGTCAAGCAGAGGGGGTCTAGAAAGACACTGACAACCAAGATTTGAGTTCATTTTGGTGATTTTGATGATTGAGTAAAAACTCGACAGTTTGAAGATTGCGGAATAGGCTGAAATCAGCATTTTTCCAAAATGTTGATTTCAGCTTTATGCAAGTATTAATTTTTCCATTATAATCTATTAAAAATCGATCATTAAATGTGAGTTTTGCAATCCTGAGTCTTGGAATATACTGTAAACACCAATGGCTAAGCGAAAATTTGTGCACATGCTCCAATATGATCATCTTGAGTCATATATTATAACTAGCAGTTTTCACCAAATAATATGGTTTTATACAGTTTTAACAGATAATTAATCAATAATATAGTAAGACATACTATAAAACACAAACAAACGTTTCCTTTAAGTGTTAATTTATGAGCAGGGGCTTAAGGGTTAATACCAAATCATAAATACAATTTTTTATTTCACATTCGAGATAGAAATGTAATATATAACCATCTTTTTAACGTAAAAATAATACTTTGTACAACAAATTATTTTAATTATTAATATTAATTACTTTTTTATTACGTCCTTTTTTTCCAACAATCAAACACTATAATATTCATAATCAAATAATAGTAACAGTCACTGCAGTACATTTTTTTAAATAGAATTTCTATCTTATTATTCACTAAATAAATTTAAGTAAAAAATAAAATAGTTTTTTATTTTTTATTAATATTTTTAAATTAATATTTTACTAAAAATACTTAGAAAAAAGTATTTTTAGTAAAAAAAGTATGAACAATTGATTTATGTGCTAAGAGGACCCTGAATACGTAAAACCAAGTACCTTTTAAAACTAGTGAAATTGCTTGTAGTTTTGGGATGTTGTACCATTGGATAATGTCTTAAATTACTTATAATGACATTCCTGTCCCACCCCTTTCGAGAAAACAGTCTTAAATTTTTGTGTAATTAAGTTTTTTCAATAATTCAGAGAAATCCTATACAAAAATGTCAAAATTAGTTCATCATTTGCTCAGGATTTAGGCCAGATACTCAGGTTTTTTATTTCACCAACTGATTTCTCATAGTTTGATCAACAACATATTATATTGTCTTCAACTTGTTAGATTGTAAATGTTTTTCATTATGATTATATACATCTGTCTTTGTTCACACTGATTTTCTAACTTAAAAACATCATTCAATTAAGCTATTCAGCATTCTACAAATACTTCAAATGTTTCAAATTGTTGTCAGGTGAACTAAAATTGTGCTTAAATTTCATTTTCAAAGGTTATATAGTCGACGCAAAAAAGCAATTTCCACATAAAAACCTATGTTCTTCCACTAATTTCAATATATTGACTTCAAATTTGTTCCACTAATAACAAAAATTGTTGTTCATAAAATTACGTTTCATTATTGAAAAAACTTAATTACAAAAAAGAATGTCACTGTAGGTAATTTAAAACGTACCCTCCAACGAAATAACATCCCAAAATGACGAGCAATTTCGTTCAATTTAAATGATATTTGATTTTCAATGTTCAGGGTCCAATAACTAAATAAAAAATAAACAATAATTTTAACATAATTGTTCGAAATTTACTTAATTATTTTTCGAATATTAAAACCTTTAATTTATATATATTTTAATCTTTTAAACTTAGTGTTCAATTTTTGGAGCCGATGACCAACAATTGAACAAATTGTACATGGGTAGTTCCATGCCAAATGAGCATGACCATCCACCCGACCATTTTAGATTTTCGAATAAAGTTGATACACCAATTTGTTAGGTAAAAAATATCATGATTAGCAACCTGTTACCCTTTTTCAAAAGTTTTTACAACTTTTATGAGCGATTTTTGAATTTCGGCTATAAGAAGCGATTTTAGACAGGACACCTTTTTTTTTATTTTGTCATAAGACTGACTTCACTGTTCAAACATTGTCCAAATACACTTTTAAAGGATCAAATTTAGTGGAGAATCGACTCATGAGGTCCGCGAAGCCAAATTTTTGGTCAAAGATATCTAAAATTTTGTTTGAAAAAAAGCACTTTTTACACAAAATTCAATACCCAATATACATATCCAAACAATTTTATTTTTTTTGGCTTTGACTATTCACTTTTATATTTACAATAGTAATATAATGGTTTTACTGTGTTTTTTTCTCTCAAGTAACCAAAATGACGGATTTGTGAAAAAACATGTTTTATTGCAAAGTAAATACTCAAAATGTGAATTTAAAAAATTGGTTTCTTGTACTTTACCAATTTTTTTGGTTGGAATTGTGATATAATCTGTTTTTTTTTCTGTACATTTTGAGCTAAAGTATCAAAGATGGCAGATTTTTGAAAAATATCTTTTTCGATTAAAAAATTGAAAGTATTGTATACATATAAAAAAACCCAATTAAAAAAATTGTTTCAAAATCATTTAGTTTGATTTTCCATGTAAATTTATGCATATAAGTTTAATTTTCCACATTTCTTTCTACTCTCTACAACATTCTTTATGATACATTCCTAGTTTACAATAACAAATAAAACAATGTCTGTTTCAGTTTTTAACAACTACGATGGATAGGATTAATGGCAAAGTCAGGTTCCTGAACTACACGCACTATGCTGATAGACAACAATGACGGAACAGGGAAATGGCACTGGAAAAGATTCTAAAAAGTTCATTGACTGAATGAACGTACACGGAGAAAAAAGGGGGCGAACTGCGGCTCTGAAATTGGGCAGCGGTTCGCTGTTTTTGTAAGCGGTACGCCCCACCGGGCGAACGGTTCGCCCCCATTTTTCTCCGTGTACCAACGAATTGGAGCGGATTATTTATTTTTATAAAACAAGTAAATCGTTTTTGCGTTGTGATCACCAACACACATTGCCTTTGAAGAAATTTATCATTCGATATTATGGTCTACTCAAAACTATTTTTATATGAATATGAATGTGTAAAGGCCTACACTTGTTGGATGCGAATGTTACGATGTTACGCCTTGTTCACGACTGCGATATTTTTCTAACTTGTATACTAGGTGAACTAAGGAGCAACTGTGTGTCATCTCCCTGAACGGAAATCGACAAGTGTTCACGTCCTACTTTATGCGATATCAAAATATTGGCAAAATCATTTATTGACAATTTCCGTAATAGGTATACGCAGCCTTAATTGAGATTGAGATACTTGTTTGAATTGTAGGATAAATATACTGGTATTCGAAGTTACGTGTAAATGCATTTAACCGACCAATTTGATTAGGTTGTGATATTGTTGTGTTTCACAAATTTCTTTTGGAAAAGTATTTTTGTAAAGGACGGTGATCGAGAATTAGTATATTTATCCTAGAGGGAATAATCAAAAGGTACGCAATACTCTGAGCTCTAAAATTATTTGAGTATAAGTGCATTTAATTTTAATTAGGCTGCTTCAATCACCTTAGAAAGTACTTGTGTAAAAAAGTGATAATTTGTTGACACAATTGAATTTTATTTTTTTGTATTCAAACGAAATTGTCAAATTCTTTATTTTAAATGAAGATCGTTCGAAATAAAGAACTTTAAGAAAAAATGTGAATTCTCGTGGAAATTAATGAAGCTCAATGTCATTGACCAAGTGAAATAACGGAATGTGTTATACTTTTCTTTAGTTGAACACCGATTCTTTTGTTTAAGGTAGCTCAAACGATTCTTTGCTGTTCATGACATGTTATCACAAAATATATGTATATATCTGTAACTTCAAAAATTTTACATGTTATTTTTACAACTACCATTAGCAAATGCTAACTTATGAAAAACTGTAGTTGAATTCAACTGTAGTTGAATTCAACTGTAGTTGAATATGAGAATTATATGAGAATGATTGTTTGAATTCCATATAATTCATTAATCTGATCTTCAAATGTTAAGTGTGAATGATCCCAACAATATTTTTATCGTTGAGTTCATTATGTAAACGAAATTAGTATCTATTTTTATAATAAAACTGAATTTGTTGTAAAAATGCCGGAACGAGTAAATGAAATCGTTTAAGATACTTTAAATATTGCGTATAAATAGAATATACGTGAAGTATTAAAATTTGGGTGATAAGAAAGTCACAAAACGAAACATCTCCATGCTGTTATCAGCATTTTTGCAAAATTGATTTTTTTGTTGTGAAACACGAATCGAAAAATTGGTTTGAAGTGACTCGTGAAAACTGATCATTTCTGAACTTCTATATCTCCCTTAATACAAGTTTTTACTCCCAATTTCTTTTGTAACAATTTATTGTTAGCGTTACATTAGTAAATACATGAACCATTTCAGCACAACAAATTCTTATACTCGCGTTTTTTAATGTAATCCATTTACAGCGAGTATAAGAGTCTGTTGTATTATGATATTAACTTTTATACTTGTAATAGTGAAAGTAAAATCAACTAATTCCTTTCTCATCTCCGAAGTAGCACTAAACAATTCCAGGAAACATTGTACTATGAAAGACCGATTTTTTCGAGTTAAACTATCATTTTTGTACGGTCGCAACGAAGAAAATTGAATATCATCAAATTATATTTATAAAGATACAAAGGTTAGGTCTATTTTATGATATATCATGTTACATAAATGATAAATTTACGACAAATATAATACTAATTATAATATTAATAATAATAATGTATATTGCAGACTACATAACGACTTATAGGTTGAAAGGAATATTTTTATAGATGATGCGTTTTTGTAAAAATCTTTTAAATTGTATTTGTCAATAAAAATTATGAAAGGATATTGCGGACTTTCTTACTTTTAGACTACAATTGAACTATTATTAAATCTTTATTAAGGGGACAGTTCACCTAAAATTGACCAAAAATCGAATTTGTTTTAAAACAAAAATTTATTGCATATTTTATTTCATTGATGGATTCTTTCTAATGTAGCGTAATTTAATTTATAACATTTCGCATGCATTTTGTAATTTGGAATACTTTTGGGTCCCCAGTTGAAAAATTCCATTAAAAACAATTAGATACATATAACAAAAACTGTAAAATCCAGCTAGAAACCATGAGAACATATTTACGTCATGGAACTGCAATTAAATACAAATAAATGTGATATGCAATTCCATATGGGCGACAAGCACTCTAAACAAATCATATACAAGATTTGAAAAAATACTGTCAAAAACCGCATAGAAACAATTAGAACTAGTCCTAATGGAATTTTTCAACTGGGTCGCCACCTCAGAATTATTTAAGTTCAAATTTAAATGTAATTCGAAAAACAATTGTCAGTTGCGTCGCGGTTACTTGTTTGGTTGCGTTAGAGATCCTGTCATCCCTTTGACAGCGCTCGACGTGTCGACGTAGAGTCCCGAAGTCCTCCGTCGTGTCACTGTTTGTGCCCGTGTTCGCGCGCTATTTGTGCCCGTGTCCGCGCCCTGCATTGTAGCCTTGTGAGCCCGGGGACTACGTCGCATCCGGCGGATTGTGGCCCTGCGCCCTCCTGTGCCCAGGCTTGTGCCTCTCTGCCCGTGTTCCGCCCCCGCCCCCTCGGAGCCTCCGGACTACGCCGACAAGGTTTGTGGACCTGCCCCTTACATCGCAACCGCTAAATTTCCGGGATTAATTCCCAAACGCAACCGCGACATGTTTTGCGAGTAGAGTGTGGCGAACCCTTAGTTTTGTGTTTTTGTGTTTAGTTTAAAAATAGAAGTAAAATATAACTGTCAAACGGCAAATTCGCCGTTATAATTGGGATCTAAGATAAACAACACTGCAGGGGTGTGAAAACATTAAAAATGATTATGGCGAAACTGTTGTCAAATTATTTTTTAAATAACTGTAAATTGACAGGGTGGCCACTTTCCTGGAAAACCTGGAAAATTCAGGAAATTACGTTCTCTGGAATAAGCTCTGGAAAAATAAGGGAAAACTCAGGGAAATTTGTTAAAGAACATGGAAAAAAATTGTGTATCATACATGTGGGTTGACAGTTTGGAAGTTGGCCATTTTGCTTCTGCTTTATTCGTTAGGGTACCAATTCATGCACGTTATGATAAAAAATATAGTGTTTTATTGATACTCTATTGCGGCATCTGTATTTTTTGTTTGATACCCTCCTAATTGTATAATTGTTAAACAAGACATCCTTTAAAATTACAAATTTTTTTTCAAAAAGTTGTACATATTTGAGCAAGTGCACGCTTAAGTCCGCCATTTTTCTCTAAGCCAGGCCATCTTAGATCTCAATACGCCAACCCATTTCAGTTTAGTACGACCGGTGCGCCATCTGCGCTCGAAGTTGTCAGTGGAAACGAAGAATTGAATTTGCATTTACAGGGTGTCCAGCGACCGGGAAAACCGGGAATTAGCCGGGAATTTTGATTGGACCTGGAAAAACCGGGAAATAGCCG
>JABFPB010008419.1:0-10157 GCA_022817645.1 Ceratoteleas bidentatus | reverse complement strand
CGTTTAGACAGAATTGCAGCGTAATCGAGTAAACTATTTGTGAAATTAAAAAAATTTTTTCTGTAATAAGACTATCATTGCTTATACGCTATGTAAGCATCGCCTTTTCCCGGGAAAAGACAAAGTGTAACTTAAACAAAGACAGATACTCAGAAAAGGTGATGCTTAAATAGCGTATACTATTATATAACTTGTATAAATTCATATGACGTATTTTTTTAGAAATATTCGGTGGGTTAGGATTTCGATTCTCGGCGATTCTTAAAATTACTCCGATAATAACCAATTATTAAAAAACGTTATCATAGTTTCAATTAGGCAAATTGTAGCGTAAACGAGCACTCTGTTAGTCACATTTTAATAAAAGCAATTATAAATAAGACTAAGGTTGTTCATATTATTCGTACATTATTATGCTTAAATTGAAGTACATTTTTATGGAATATTTATTCCAATACGAAACTTCGTATGCAAACTTTCGAACATGGATGAAATTAAATTTTAGCTGTTTCGGAAAAAATACCAATAATATGATTTTTATTCAACAAATAGTTTTATTACAGTAAATGAAACACAGACGTTGTTGTAGTTAGAAGACAAAATTACCACTGGATTATACATCAACAGATCTCGCATCGTCAACAAATTCGAAAAGAAAATAGTCATCTCGAAAATCGGATATTCAGCAAATAAATGGTTTATCAATTTGATTGATGTACTACACTACGTGTTTGTTATGCCTATATCGAGAAAAATATCTATCTATGTTTATGTAATCCGTTTAGTATCATATCCTATTTGGACAAAACATATAACTTCGAAGAAGAATACCGAAATTACACAGTAAAATTTACTTGAAAAATTGCCATATCAATACCTTCTTCAATACTGCTACAGTTTTGTCCAAATAGAGTAGATAATTTGCCATAAACTGTTATCAAAATTTACTGGAAATCCTGGATTTCCTCTCTTAGTTATATTTATCTACAAAACACTTTAAAAAACTGTTATTTTTTTAACTTTCATAAATTATTAATTGTATTCAATAGACTATTTTTCTCATGTACGCGGACAGACGTGCTTGTTGAAAGCTATTCTTAGTGTAAAGCTTTTGCTGCACTTCTGACAGTTATAAGCATCAACCAACCGATTACGCAAAAATTTCCCATGAATCGGTTTTCCCAAAATATCACGTTCTAATTTATCTGCGTGGTGTTTCTGAAGATGTACAGTCAACAGATCAGATCGTGCAAAAGTTTGTTCACACAACTGACACTTATATATTTTCAAATCAGAGTGTTGGCGATCGTGGTGTATCAAAGTATTTCGACTAACAAAAGACTTGCCACACTTTTCACACTTATGTGGTGAATCTCCATTGTGAATATGCATATGGTTTCGCAAAACCCAGCGGAAACCGAAGGATTTGCCACACTCTTTGCATGTGTAAGGTTTTTCGCCGGTGTGTATGCGACCGTGACGTATCAAATCAGTTCGAGTAGCAAAAGATTTGCCACACTCGTTACACGAATACGGTTTTTTACCAGTGTGAATATGCATATGTGTTAATAAACTCGCGTGATGACCAAAAGATCTGCCACACTCATTACACGAATAAGGTTTTTCACCCGTGTGAGCGCGATTGTGAGAAATCAAATTAGATTTGTGATGGAACGATTTGCCACACTCTTTGCATACGTATGGTTTTTCTCCAGTGTGAATGCGATTGTGACTAATCAAATAAGATTGTTGACTGAAGGATTTATCACACTCTTTGCATGTGTAAGGTTTTTCTCCAGTGTGAATGCGATTGTGACTAATCAAATAAGATTGTTGACTGAAGGATTTGCCACACTCGTTACATGAATAGGGTTTTTCACCTGTGTGAATGCGATTGTGAATAATCAAAACCTGTTTGTGACCGAAGGATTTCCCACAATCTTTGCATGTGTAAGGTTTTTCGCCGGTGTGAATGCGATTGTGTCTAATCAAATTAGACTGTCGACTGAAGGATTTACCACATTCTTTGCATGGGTAAGGTTTTTCACCAGTGTGAATGCGATTGTGGACTAACAAATCACGTCGGAACTTAAAAGAACTATTACATTGTTGACATGAAAATTGTTTTTCTGAGTTGATAACAGTCGAATGTCGTGTCTTGTTACATGGTTGATTGCTTTGATCTGATTGATTCACGGTTTCATCGTCGTCACTACAAATGTGCGATAGCAATTGTTGTAAATCACTGAATTGTTTTAGACACTCTTTGCAACTGTACCGTACGTTTTTAAATACATTAAACAAACTATTCGATGAATTGTCTAATCGCTCCGAAATTTGTTGGCTATGGTTCAAGTGTTGATTCGGTGTTGAAGAGGTATTGGGCCTTCCTTCTTGGAACTTGTCAATGTGACTTCCTCCTCGGAATTGTTCGTCTGAATTAGTTGGTTGAACCGTTGTCGTACTTTTTACAGTTTCCATGATGTGATTGCAGTGCACCGTTGATCTGTAAAAATATGCAGTATTTAGTAACACTTTGTATGAAAGCAAGGAGAAAATGAATTTGGATCCATTAGAGGTTAATCTGTTGAAAAAAACTTAGATATATGAGTTTTGAGAAAAAAATGAGAAAAATGGCATCCTTTTATAGGATGAGTATCCACTGAGTAAAAAGATGGATTTGACCGCGCTATTTTAAAATGAAATTTTGACGGATAGCATGGAGTTCCATCCTTTAATTGCATGGAAACGTCCACACGTTTGTAGCATGTGCAGCCACGGAATTTTCAGTAGATTTCATCCTATATTAGGTTGTGCGATCGTAGGAAAAAACGATGACAAAAAACTGAATTCACGTCACCTTAAGCATGTTTATTCGTCAAAATAAAAAGGAGTTTTTCAATAAGTTATAATAGATCATTTATGTATCATTTGGTGATCCTATCATGAAAATTGTAACTTATACGTAGTCAAAGTGATAACACTTTGTAAAAAAGTGCATTTTGTATATTTTTCTTAATTTTTTCTTGTTTTTATGATGCCCTAAAAATTGCGAACAAGATTAAATCAAAATTAAATTTTTCTCATCAAGTCGATCAAATTTTGCTCATCTTTTTCACATAAAGTAGATATTTAATCGAATTCAAAACACTACTGAAAAAATTAATTTTATTACATTTAAGTCAATGCTAAATGTCATGATTCTAGTTTGGAGTAGAGACCCCAGCGAAACCGAGATCTTATTATTTTACAGCTATAATGATATCGTAACATAACCTAAAAGTGTTAATGATAAACTTAACTTACCTTCTGTGTCAACGTAATCAAAATTATGAACAAGAATAACTCAGAATAATTTTTTTTTTAATTTTGACTATGCAATTCTTGTCCCTTTTAGTGTTAAACACGGAATTTTATTAATTTGAGTTGGAAGATGAACTGCACGTCGTATCAAAATATGTTTGTTTTGATTGATCTTGAACTTTATATATTATCCTCGACAGGAAACTGAAGTTGATACAGAAAAAAATTGCATGATGGTACTGTAGATCTCATTCAGAAATATTTCTTAAATAATAACCAAATATAAGAAAACTTTATTGTAGTTTTATTTAAACAAATCTTTACATTTTAATTAAAAAATTGTAATAAGACTAAGATTGCTTATACGGATATATTATTTGCATAAATTAACGTGTCGTTTTTTGTACAAACATTTATACCAATCTTTGTATAAACTAACAAAATAAAAAACAAAAAAAAAAATAAAAAAATAAGAAAAAAAAAAAAAAACAACATATCTTTGTATAAAAATTTGGAAATTTGTTTTGAAAAGGTCCGATGCGCCTGGGAAAGAGGTTACTAACTAAGTACAAAAAACATTGAAGTAATAAAATTTTGTTGTTATTATAAATTTTTTTAATTGAAAGATGTTTTTGTTGAAGAACTGGCTGTATATGTTCCTGATCCATAACATGGATCAGGACCATGTGTAAAATTCAATTTTGTTAAAATTAGCTTTAATAGAATAAAATTAATACCATAAATAATTAGGGTCAAAAGATAAAGTTCCTTATGTATTATAAAATAAAAATTCGCATCGTAGACTCATTTGAAAAAAAATTAGCCTGTGAAAAATATGTGCAAACATGTCGAAAATCGGACATGAATTGAAATTGAATTTGTCAAATAAGTAGTTTATCATTTTGATTCATATCATACATTTTCTTTAAAACGAATTGACATTCTGGAATTAACTCATTCTTCATTTTGTCTGCCACAATCTTCTCTCACACACACCGTTCGTCACATAAACCTTCACAACAAATGGATAGTTTGACATTTTTTTATTATTTTCTTTGTTGTAATCAATTCTTATTTGTAATCAATAGACTACTTTTCTCATGTTTGGTGACAGACATGCTTGTTAAGAGCTATTCGAAGTGTAAATCTTTTGCTGCACTTTTGACACTTATAAGGTGCCTCGATCGGCCGATTACGCAAATTTGTAGAAACACCTCCTGCGTTAAATGTTTTTTCCAAAGTACCACGTTTTAACGACTCTACATGCTGTCTCTGAAGATGTTTACTCAATTGTTCTGACCGCCCAAAAGTTTGTTCGCACTGTTGACACTTATATGGCTTCATGCCAGTGTGTAGGCGATCATGACGTATCAAACTAGCTCGGATAGGAAATGATTTGCCACACTTCTTACACGAATACGGTTTTTCACCTGTGTGAGTACGCATATGATTTGTTAAATTCGTGTGATGACCAAAAGATTTGCCACACTCGTTACAGGAATACGGTTTTTCGCCGGTGTGAATGCGATTGTGATGAGTCAAAGTAAAATGTCGACTGAAGGATTTATCACACACTTTGCATTTGTAGGGTTTTTCACCTGTGTGAATCCGCTCATGAGCAACAAAATGAGATTGATAACGGAAGGATTTGCCGCAGTCTTTGCATGTGTATGGTTTCTCACCGGTGTGAATGCGATGGTGGTCAATCAAATGAGATTGCTGACGGAAGGAACTGCCACACTCTTTGCATCTGTATGGTTTGTCACCGGTGTGAATGCGATTGTGATTAATCAAAGTAGTCCGGTGACTGAAAGACTTGCCACACTCTTTGCATGAATATGGTTTTTCACCAGTGTGAATGCGGTTGTGGATTAACAGTTTTTGTCGGGTCTTAAACGAATTATCACAGTGGTTACATGAAAATCGTTTTTCTGGGTTGATAACAATCGAACGTCGTGTTTTGTTACATAGTTGTTTGCTGTGATCCGACTGATTAACGGTTTCATCATCGTCACTACAAATGTGTGATAGCAATTGCTGTAAATCACTGAATTTTTTTAGACACTCTTTGCAACTGAACTGTACGTTTTTAAATTCAGCAAACGAACTATTCGTTGAATTGTCTGATTCCTCCAAAGTTTGTTGGCTATGGTTCAAGTGTTGATTTTGTGTTGAAGAGGTAATAGGACTTCCTTCCTGGAACTTGTCAATGTCACTTCCTCTTTGGAACTGTTCCTCTGAATTAGTTGGTTGAAACATAGTCGTTCTTTTCATTGTCCTTATAGGGTGGTTTTAGTGTAATGTTAATCTGTAAAAATGCGCATTTTTAGTTATAGAACATTTACGTGACTTGCGTTGGATGATCCTTAATAATTTGATCTTTCAATGGAATATGCTGAAACTTTAATTCCAGGAATTGTTTGGAATAAAATCTTGGCGCACTCTCGATCCTACCAAAAACAAGAGCCTAGAGAGTGTAAAGTATAAACAAACATTTGTTAACTTAATTTGTTTAGAGTAATTGTTTAAAAGTTGGGCAAATGTTGTTAACTATTGAATTATGATCTGTGGGCTTGTACCAATATCCGCACAAATTTTCAGCGTTTGCCCAGGCTCCAAATTTTACATCCAATTGTTAACTTAATGAGTTTATAAAATGTGCTTAAATTTTGGCAAATGTCAACGTTGAATTTTGTTCTTTGGACTTGCAGAAGTGTCCTCTACAATTTTTAGCGTTTGCCCAAACTCAAGAAAGATCTCATATCAAACATATACTTTTTATTTCGGTTGAGAACCGCTGCTTTTCGAATATTCTGATGGGAAATAGTCTGCCAGCTTCACTACTACTCAATGTGATTTTATTTTACAGCTTTGTTTATACTTCAACATAACCTAAAAGTCTTCAAATTTACATCAGCTTCGGTATATTGTTTCTGCCATGAAAATATCTACGAAACATTTAATCAAACTAATGTTACTAAAATTTACCTTTCAAAAACGTATTCACAATGGGCAAGTTTAATTGTGTTGACGTAAGTTTGAGCAAACTTTTACGGTAATTCCGTTCGTATATATCAGCCCTCTCCAACTCCGTATGCTACCAATGCTAATGCCTTTTCACGTATTGACCCCGAATTCATAGGTGGCGATGTCATCGTCGGTGGTCGCGCTTGCCGCTCTTTTTTGAATTCTTAACCTTAATTACGCCTTGTCAGTATCTGTCAGTGTTGACATTTCTATGTCGTGTTGACATTTGGAATGCAGCAGTGCTATTTGGATTCTAGCAAATTATTTTTAGTTAAAAATGCGTCGTTGCATAGTTCTTGTTTTAAAAGTAGGACGTAGCTATTTTCATGTTAAAACCCGAAATCAGAAACCCGAAACCCGACTGTGAGTGTTGCCGATTAAATCAGCAACAAAGAAACCCGAAAATTGAAATCAAAACACGAACATTTAATTACGCAATGGCAATTTACTATTGACATTGCGCAATTAAACTCGCAAATAACCGTACGTAATTTGCGTTTCGCTTAGTTTTTGAATAACAGCTGTCGCGCGCGCCTCGCGCGGCCACCGATGTTGGTAGCGCCACCTACAACTTTTGAATCACTCTGTGAGAGCGGCGAAGCTCGAGTCGGATAGGGCTGTCCGAAGTCGTTAAAAAGATACAGCAAGGAATGTGACACTGTATCCGCTGCAAGAAATGTGAAACTCAAATTTTTAAACGCGTTTTTCTCGAAACCACATTTTTTTACCTTACGGGACAGATATCTCCTAAACTTTTCTACCAATTTTTATGATTCTTTGTGATTTTCTTGGCAAATTAAATTATCTAAAAGGTAACATAGGGTTTTTTGGATACTCCAAGTTTTCGATTTTTTATGCGCAGTAGCGATTTTTTCAGCGAAAAATCGAACTTTTTTTTGGAGAGCCGCCATTTTAGTTATTTTGCGAATTTCGAAAAAAATCCTACGCCACCTTTTAGATAATCTAGAATAGGTCTCGGAATACTGATCAGTTTTCCTCTGGGTTGTTTCAGCATTGAACGCGCTGTCCCACAAGCGAGCAATGAATCGCTTGCACCTAGTGGTTCGCAGGAGTGCCAACGGCAAAGATATAAGTTTTTTGGACTAAAAATTTTGCAAAATAAAGTTGAAATATCCCTTTATAACATGTAGAAAACGCGAATTCCATCAATCCTACTGTCAAAAAAAATCAAAAAATGCCTTTCTTTTGGCCTGTTTAGTAGCGGTCCCCCTTAATGTGCAAGTATATTTTGTAAGCGTTTAATCCTTTTTGTACTTGGCCTGAATTTTTCAGTTACACTGATTGTCAACTTATTGAAAATATTCCGATGGGCGTATTCCTCAACTTCACGCTGTCATATACAGCTTTAGCAGTCCCGAGACGCGTTTGCCCCGCTTCTTTTAATGCGGCAATGAATTTTGTATATTCGATGTATCTCCGCTCGGGATCGTGGTTGTGCGCGTTACCGTTTGGCAAGACGTCGCCATTTTTGCCGTATGCGCACTGACGCAGTGCACCGACCCGTAATGCCGGTACCTCGGCTCTTTCTCGGCTTCACAATGGCGACGGAAAGGAATCGTATCCGGATCATATCGGCACCGGTAATGATTCAATCTCTTAAACCCGCGACAGAGGAAGTTACTTAAACAAAGTTGCCAAATTTTGACCTTTTTAGAATTCTCGGATGTTTTCCGCTTTTCCTGATCAAAAATATCGCTTTTCCTGGTGAGCCCGAAGTAATTTTTGGGCATAAAAATTTGTGAGACTCTTTTGCAGAGAGCAATGTTACAGAATTTTTGTTAGGAAAAAATATTGGAGAATTATATATAGAAAAACAGTTTAGAGAATTTTTTATAGAAGAAAAAATTTTCAGAAATACAATTAAAAAATTCGAATAGTGTAATAAAAAATGTCAAGTTTTATACTATTTTCAAAAAAGACATTTTCAATTAAAACCATTAAATTGAAAAAATGCGCCAAACACAACAATAAGAAAACCTTATTATTTTTTTTAAACTAATAAAATAATAATAAAAATAATCCCGTTGGTCCACCTTCCCGTGATTGATATCACTGAAAAATATGTGGTTGTCTGGGCTTACATCCCCCGACCTTTAGCACCCCTATTTCGCCCCCAACGCTTCTTTACCCCCAAGATCTCCATTATCTCCTCCCGAAAACACTTGAATGCCCTTACCCCCTCCACTGGAACTTTTGACCCCCAACCTTTACGGACCCACCCTCTTCCCAATTACTTTTCCACTTCACAGGTAGAAATCGAACGTGAAAAACGTGTTTAAATGAAAGTTGAAAGAGACGACTAACTATTTCGGAAAAAACCCAGCCCCTTGTGTCACGCATGTAGACTGGATTCATAATTCAAGTCGAGTCTACAAGTATTAAAAGGGGACCGTCTGGTACTTTTTAGCCCAAAAATTTGTTTGACCAATTTTGTTTCATTGCATATTCTAGCTTTGATATGTGTTTTATAATATGAATTTAAAATATAAAACACTGTTATTTAAGAAACTGTTATTTTTATGTTTGCGAAACATTTGTTGTGATTGTCAAGGAACTTCTTACTTTGAACTCGATTAACTAGAAAACTTTATATATAGAAAATCTTTGCTGAAAAAAGTGAAAGATACACGAATTTTGATCCAATTTTGATGTACTTTTCGTTAAAATGTTTATAATTTAATAACAGATTGGTCAGACAGAATTTTGATTGTTCAATTTGCAAAGAAGTCATTCATGTCAATGTAAAAAAACTCTAAATAAGCCCCATTTGTAGCCTGTTTGCGACATTCAATCAAAAGTCGTGGATTGCGAGAAATCTAAAAATGCTGTCAAAATTCTGTCTGACAGATTTGTTCAAAACTGAATTCCAAACATTTTGGCGAAAACTAAATTGAAATTGAATGACAATTGGTGTACCTTAAACCTTTTAAAAATGACCTACATTTGATAAATTTTAAACAAATGTATGATTTGCTTTAACTTTTTTGCACTTGGGTTACAACAAAAGGGCGGAGGATGTAAGGGGATTCAATAGGTGGACCAACGGGGGGGGGGTTTGTTTGATATTGTTGAACTTGGCTCTTTACTTTTTAATGATTTAAAAATGTATAGTAATTAACTGTTTCATTTCACTTTTTTCTACGACAAAACAAACGAGTCAGCTTTTGTTTTTTAACCATTGATAGCTTTTTGCAAAACAAATTTCATCAAAATCGGTCGAAAAGTTCAGATTTTAGCCATTTTACCAGACGGTCCCCTTAATACAATTGTAATAATTATTTAAAGGGTCAGGTTATACTCTAAGGGAAACACTATTTTCAATTACTACAGCGCCATCTCCAAGGAACTACCGATCGGGATTTAGACGAAATTTTGTGAAAATCAATTTTTTTTGTTTCGTGATAATAAATTAGAAATGATAAGGGTTTTGAAAACATGCTTTGAATATGTATTGATTGTTTAAAAAGCAAAAGTTTTATTTAACAATATTCTTGTTTTTTTCGCGAAGTTTAAGTTCCGTATTATACCGGTCATGCGCATTGTTATCAAGCACTTGAGCCCTATTTGAAGCCTTATTTGGGCATTTTGGTCGTCGCTGTCGACTTTGTTTACGCGCACCTGTGATTTTGTTTGCGCGTGACTCATCAATTCACCCAAAGTATCCACGTGCCTATTCGAATTCGCGCCGTTTTGTCCACCGCGGTATCGTCGAAGTGCTGACCGTATAATTTAAGGTCATGTCTCAAGTCTGCTGCCACGGAGTTAGTGTCTTTGTTAATAAAAAAAGTATGATCAATCATTTCATC
>JABFPB010008418.1:0-10158 GCA_022817645.1 Ceratoteleas bidentatus | reverse complement strand
TATTAATATTAGATTTAATATTAGATTTCATGTTAAATAGGGTATCAATTTTGTATATGAGATTTCATATTAGATTTTATATTAAAATTTTTCAATAGGGCTTCCATATCAGATGGTACACTGGAAGTTCTACTTTTTTCGAATGCCACAGTAGGAATATCATAATTTGGTGTATCCTTTTCTAACAAATCCTCGAACAAAGGCTCAACCTCAGAAATCGGTAGTCTTCAACCGATTCATAACCCCTTGCTAACGATCAACCTGACGTTTTCGTCGCGAATATGTTGTCGCGTGTACAACGAATCGCCGTAATTCAAACAAAACAGGCCCCGGGGATGCAAATGGCCAGTCATGGCGCTATTGGCAGGCCACTAACGAGGCCCTTCGATACCGAAGGTGGCTCCGCAGCAGCCTGAGATACGACACGAACAAGGCACTGTGGTGTACCGAGTCTTGACACTCGGTTAGATGCGGCCGCGCGATATCCGGTCCTTCTATCCGGGACACGATATATTAGTAGCTGATACACACTAACACACTCGAGCCGCGCCGTTCCACCGCTCCTACGTAAATACGTGCGCCGGGCCGCAACAATAATTAGCCTTATCGTCGTGACCGCTCTCTTTCTCCGCTGGGCCGTACCGATTTTTCCGCGTTTTTTGCGCCGCCGGTTTCTCCGGTACGCGTTACACGTGTTCCCCCTTCCCCCTACCCTCTCGACCCCCGTGCAAAAGCCCCGCGATGTAATGACTGCCGCGACGGTCATGGTCCGCGATCCTGGCGCAGATAACGCTCTACGTCGACGCCCCGATCGATCGATGAATGCGTTATCGGACAAAGTAACGATCGCAAGAACTTCATCAAGCAACGGCGATTTATCTGGTATTACCACCGACAAAAATTCACTGAGAATATTCCGAAATTGCTTCATTGGAGGCGGTGTAGACGGTGACTGAACCTTTGACAACAAACGCAACAAGGAAGGCAACTAACACCAACGTTCTTTACATAAACGTTGAGCAGCTTAGTTTATTAATAGTTGAGTCAAATAAAACAAACACCTCCGTTCATGTGAAAGTAAGTAAAATTCACTATAAATATTCAACATAATATGTCCTTCGAGAGACATTTTGTCAATCGAATGCCTATAGTTTAAACCGTTGGTCCTTCACAACTTTGTCGTCGAGTGTCTCCCTCTGCGTAAGACCTCACCCGTCGATCCGGGAAAGCTCGAAACGAGATTAGTCCGGCGAATTAGGGCAGGCGCGGACGGCAATCGAGTTTCGCAGCCGGCTGGCAGCCTTTTTTCTCCCCCTGACTCGCGCGGATCGCGGTAATGACAAGTCGGTTGACGTCGCGGCAAAAAGAACAAGGGCTGCGCAGGCATGAATTTCTGATGCGAGGAGCGTCCGGAGGCTGGGCGGCCGGAGTGACAGCAGGCAGACGATGAGACGAGCGGATAGACGGACAAGCGAACAGGCAGACGGACGGACGGACGGGCTGAAGGACGCGGCCGGGGGAGGACTTGCATTGTGATTCCCGCGCAGTCTGCCGGGATGTGACTGACGGGTGAATCCGCTCGGCCCCTCCCGCGGGTCTTCCTCGGCGAGTGTTTCTTGAAAACCGTCCGCGGAAGGTCGATAAACAAACGCCCCGGGCCCGCGGGAGGGAGGAGGCTGCCAGGGCGTTGTCGCGAGCGGATTTCGCGCTCGACCTTGGGGTCGGATGACGGGGGCCATTTGGGGCCTGGGACCGGAGATGAGGGCCCCACTACCTGACTGATTGACTGATGAGACGACTGTTATCCTAAGTCAACACTCACTCCATCAGCCGAAGACTGCCTGATGAGTTCGATTTAATTATCGAAGAGGAGAAGTATCTTCGAAGCCTTGGCACATACACGACGACTAAAAGGAATAGTGGTTGGAAGTCAGCGGAGCGCGAGGATGAGAGAGGAATGCCAGGGTTGTTTCCGCGGCATTTTTCAGAAACAAAGTACCGATACCGGAAGGCAACTTGTGACGAGGCAACAATCCAGGGTAGTCAATATTCACATAGCATTTCCTTTCTGTAACTTTGGTGTGGTACCAGGGTCTTCCTTGGACCATTTGTTTAAACTTTCGACCTTCTGAGGAAGCGACATACAAGAACAGTCATCACTCCTACATCGCTCATGGTGGTTTCTGCTGCACTATCATCGCGCATTAATCGTTTGTAGCTTTTTCTCCGACTGTTCGATAAATTCGTCGTAATCCTCGGGTTTGCGAGTAAGCGCGACCCGCTTTTCGGTCGAGACCGACGTCCGTAGTATCGTCGGGCTTTTTCCGTTATTGTTTCCGCGAACGCCCGTCTTTATTTAATAAAAAGTGACAGCGCCAGTAACGCCGTCACGTCGGCTCAAATTAGCGGCAATCAAAAGGAAACGGCTTCCAAATGACCGACTCGCTCGTTCCTTTCTTTTCGCGCGGCTGACAATCTGCCATGAGGTCTTAACCGCGGCCGCGCGGGCCAATGCGACGAAGCCAGGCAAGTGCGCGCGCGAGATGCCGAGAAAAAAAAGGAGTGTCGACGACGAGGATGCCGAGTGATTAAGAGGAGGATGGCGACACCACGGGCGAAGGCGCGTCGCGAAATAAAAGAACGTGACGCCGGGCAAAAAGGGGCTGACAGGGCGATGCCATCATCGTCGATGCGTCACTCAGTTCGGTCCCCCCTTCGAAGGTCCGATGGCCTTTCTTATACGCCGTGTCATAATGTTTTGCGACGTGCTTCTGTTGCGGACGTTCGCCCGCGAAAATAATAATTGTCCGGGAAACGGGCGAGACAAGGAGACCCCGAGCAGAGCGAGACGCCGACGGATCTCTCGGAGCGAGAAAGAAAAATGCGAGGCGCTATTTGCGGTGCGCCGACGGATACGTAGCAGCTGGTGTCGATCCGCTTGTCGGTTATCGTTTACTCGAGCGAGCCCCCGCAGTCTTTTCGCAACCCGTCGCGAAATTCCTGACCTCTCATTAGACTTGCCGAGCGACGTGCATCAACACCGCGTCTATCATCCCGGCGGATTCGGAATTCTTCGAGTGTCAGGGAGACGAGGGCGAATGATACCCCACGATTTTCAACAGGAGTTGTTATTCTTCCGCTGCGTGGTGATGGACATTGAGCTGTGACCTTGGTTTTGTTGCCTTCAATGTTATTCCTCTTGCCCCTGCTCGGTTTGTTATTGTTTTTGATCAGTTGAACTATTGCTGATCGTTGTTGTTATGTGGTGATGTTAGTACGACCTTGAACTGATTTTTGTTTTTATTTATCTCAGGATGCTCTGTCCGTTCTGTTACTTCCGCTTGTCATTTGTGAGTTTGTTATTATTTTTAGTGTGTCGAACTATTGCTGATCTTGGCTATGTCACAATGATAAAACGACTTTGAACGGCCTATTGTTTTAATTTACCATCAATATCGCTGTCGTTTGTTTATAAACACTAACGATCTTGTATGTTTACCTTCACATCGTTTACATCCATAATGTTTATCGGCTCGTCTTGCTATCAACAACATTGTTTCCTCTCACCTTTTCTTACATTACCTCCCAATTAGAGGTCATTGCTCCTGACCTTGTGATTGCTATCCTGATCAAGTCTAGCAGTTTTCATTCAAGCTGCGTCACAGCGTAAAAATTATCAACATTTTTAGTTATTTGTTATTGTTTTGACTCGTTTCGTCCCACCTTACCTCCGTCGTTTTCGCACTCGTCTCGTAGATGTCAACGTACGTGACGTCCGAAATTCCGGGCCCCTCTCCAGGTGGGCTAATAGCCCTCGATGCCGCGCGCTCCGAAAATACGCATGAAGTTCGCAGCATGATTCGTACTGGCGTGCGAAGTGACAGTAGCTAAAGACCAGTCATCCTTTTCGCTGTCCCATCTCGTCTCGGCGCGCCCGAGAAGATTGACAATGATTCCTCTCCCATTAGGCCAATCAGTCTTCGGGCCCGGGCGAGCGTATCTTAATCCCGCCGCGAACGCTAATGGTCGCGCCGAGAGGGCGACACCGGCGCTCTCGCCGCGTCGGCCCAAAAATAGGCCGGCGTGCGGGATCCGTTCTAATAAATATTGTGTCAGCATAAATAAGCTCGATGCCGCGTGAGACGTTACGGCGGCGGGGCACTGACGGACCGCTGATGAACATCGGGACAGGTGCACGTGGCGCCCCCTCTCCGGCGAATTTAGCGGCTTATTGTCGCCAACGTTACGCTGTTCCACCAATTAGCGCGCTGTTAGGCTTGATTTGTGCAGGGCGCGCCATCTGCCGACGCGGCCCGAGAATAGCCGCGAAAAGTGTCCAGGAAAAGTGCCGCGGGCCGGGCAATTAATTCCAATTACGCGTGACGGCTCGGTTTACGGCCCGGCCGGGCTCTAATTAACTGTTTACAACGGCAGGTGAGTGCGAATGAAGAACTCGCGGTCTTTACGCCACCATAAGCGTCGCGCGGTGGTAATCAGCGCTGTGGAAGGTGTGCGATACAGAGGAAAGCACGTGGTGGGGGAAGGTGCGATGAGGACGGAGATACTCGGAAGGTGGCGGCCCGTCCGTCAGTCGCTCGAAGCAAGGCCCGAGTCGCGAGGGGTCTGCGAGCCGGCCTCGCAACAGATTTATGCGACACACATGCGGCTACGCGTATAACTCACTCGAGCGCCTGTAATATACCCAATCCCCCCCCTCACCGTACATTTCTTTTCGACCCACGGCGATGTTTATTACGTAGCAGAATCCACGCGATTGTGGTAAGACGCGAACAAAGGTTGGAGGTCGACGTGACCTTGAGAAGGCAAGAGGAAAACTTAGAGTTAAAATGTAGCATAATTTTAAATTTGTTATTGAAACCACTGTTGACCTTGTGTTGTTTGAAAACAGATACATTTGAGAGTGTAAACAAAGGAAAGGATTAAACCAGGCGGTTATGTTTGTTTACATTGGGATCGGGAATGTTTATGTCCGGCGATTTTAATCACGTAACAGGATCCACGCGGTTGTGTTAAGACGCAAACAAAGCTTGGGGATCGGCGTGACCTTAGGAAGGAACAAGGAAAATGTACAGAGATTAAGTTGTAAGACAATTTTTTATTTGTTTTTGAGAACACTTTTGACATGGTCTTATTTGAAAGGACAAATTCATTTTAAAGTATGTGTAAACAAAGAAAAGGGTCAGCGGAGACGGTTATGTTTGTTTATATTGAAATCAGAATGTTTATGTCCCCCGCAGTCTTCTTCCAACAACATTTGCACAGCCAGAACATTTTTCCTCGTACTTCGACCATTCTGTTGTGGATGCCCCATTTGTTTTCCACCTTATCCATCAATCCTCAGACAAGCGCAACGAAGCACAAAACGAAATCAGAACGGAATCGTTTGTTTTTTCCTGCATTCGTTAGTGCTGTGAACTCGCGACACCCTCCCTCGAGTCCACGTCGCAATTTCGACATCCCTGCGCCTCTCACCGGGGATCAGTTAACAACTCCTCCTCCAATCGGGCGTAATTGCCCTCGATTACACGCCGGATCGGGAGAGCGGAGTTCGTTAGTCGGCCCGATTTTTGCCCGCCTCCAATTAATTACCGCAAACAATATCTGTGATCGCGTCGCTCTTCCGGGACGGAGCGGGCACGCGAAGCTTTGTGCCGTTGCGTCACCGGGCACATCATATGGCCGATAATCGGCGCCGATTTTTCACTTATCCCGCACCACATGGATTGTCAAAAGGTTCGCTCGCCCCATGCGCCCGAAAATATATCTCTACACGTGCGTATATATTTACACTGGTCCCTTGGATCTGCGACGCAGGAGGAAACCGTACAAGCGTTCCCGCGCCCCACCCGCAGCAGTAGCCGTAGCATTATATCGTGAGCACAGAAGTAATTTATAGTTGCAATAATTTATTGGATACCATGGGGGTTTATACTTGCCTGACGCGTAGCCATCCGTCACCGTCAGTGACGTCATGTCTCCCCCCACATAATAACTACCTACGTCTGCCGCCCCTCAGCCGCCCCGCTCCGCGCCCGAGCGCCATCCCCCCACCCCTCCCGAGCCGCGCGCTCTCCTTCTCGCTCTTCCTTATGTGCGACACGCCGCGCCGTTTCCTCGGAATTCCGCAATTTTTTCGCAGGCTTGCCGATTCGACGGCTCCGGCTCGCTAAACACTTTCGTCGTGACCCGAAACGCAATCACAATGAAATTCGAGAAGATTCCGGCGGCGTTTGATGAATGAGGAATTATGATTTTTGTTATTATTTCGGTTTTCGGGAGAGACCGCGTCTTATTCGGGGCGGTTGTTGTTGATTATAGGTCGCGGTGACCTTGGCTTTTTGGTGGGATTGTTTTTTGTTTTGGTTTCGAGTTATTTTCGTATTGGTCTTTTCCTGAATTTGCAGTTGTTTTGTCGTTGATGATATTTTTTTATATTCAGTGTAATATACATCTAAAAGAAATGCATATGCAATATATATCTAGTATCTTTCGATTAATCTTTCGAGTAGTCATCTAGTCTTCTTTTCAGAGTATTTCCAACTTCTGTTGTATTGGTTTGTGTATTGATGTTTGTGAGGTTAATTCTGATGTGTTATTGTTTTTGTTGCTTTGGTCGTGTTTTAAAGATCTTTAGTTTGATATGATTGGTTCTCACTTGATTTTGTTATTCATAGTTGTTTTCTGAGATCACGAATACAACATTCATTTTTTATACACCGATTATTAGTATTTTAACGTTCGTTTATTTCTATTACGATTTTGTTTCCGAATTTTTTGGCAATTACGTTTTTGACCTCTGGAGGCGTTTGTTTGTTTTTCATTTAGGCTCTGTCTTCTAACCTCGCATTATTTCGAATATCTGTTTCTTGAGTAATTATTATTGTTCATTGATTATTCGGTACTAGTTCTGTTGCTGTTATAGTTTTTCTTTGACCTTCTTAGAAGGTGGCTATGCTTTTTCTTGCGTTTTCTTTCCTTGCCTGCTTTCTCCCTGGTATTATTTTGATAATTATATTGCGAATACAATATTTCTTTTCACATTTGAACCTTTCTTCATCTTCTTCTCCTTCTTGCCATGCTTGTGACTGTCACAATCCGCTTCTAAGGCCTCAACCTTTCTCTTTATTGTTGTTCTATTCTAACTTTCTCAGCAACCCTTACCAACCCACACTAGTCCTATCCACTCCTCCGAATGCATTGCGAACCACCTAATCCGGTCCAATGAAATTGGAGCTCTGACCGAAATCGAGCTCCAACCGAATCCGAGATCCCGCGATTTCCGATAGATAAACACTTGTATCCAGGCGGACAGTTGGCACCGCTGATGGATAGATTCGGGAAAGCAAGCGAACGGCTGAAAGAAAGCCGCGGACGCCGCTCCCGTGGCATTTCCCGAGCTTTGCAGATAGACGTCCGCCCGCGCCAGGCGTTGAGTAAGACGGGATGACGCGAGTCCGCGATATGTCATCCGTCCTCCTTCCCTTCCCACCCCCGCGTCTGCTTGCGACTTTCGCAGGCCCGGCGCTGAAGCGTCGCAGTCATACCACCAGAGGCGCTTCTCTTGATGGCTGGCAGAGATGACGAGTCGAGTCCAGATCCAGATATGCTCGTCACGTTTCTGCTTCGCCTTACCGAGGGGTGGCTCGACAGAGACGGCTAGGAGTCGGGGGCGAGTGGAAGTGACGTTGACGGGCGTTTGTCACTGTCCTCGGCAAATAATATCCAGCAACGCCCGGCGAAATACAAGCATACCGCCGACAGCGCCCCCTGAGCCACCGTCCGCTCGCGTGCTCGCATGTGCCGGCACGGAAAAAATTAATGGCGATCGGGTAATTGTAATTAAGGCGCGCTCGTCGGGAAATTGGTGGGGAAACGCGGAGGTGACGACAAGAGGGCGCCGCGATCGATCTCCACGAGGATGGGGGGCGTTGCTAGACAAGAAAGTTACCTGTCTGCGTGAAATCTGCAACTATGTCACTGAGAGGCGAACTGTGATTAGTGTTTCGAGTCTGAAGTGAAACGGGTCTAGCAAGGGTATCGACAATTTTTTATAGAATTATGGCTGCGATCAGGGATCACATAATAATTTGTCGACAATTCTATTCGAGATAAATAAGAATTTGACCATTGCCTGGATTAACTAGCCACAGTATCAGTATAATACTAATCTAACTCATTGATATTTAAGATAGCAAAATGAATACGTTGTTGTAGTACATCAACAATTTTGTGGTAGCTTGAAAAAATTTTAGTAACAACATGAAAGCAATCTGGCAATATCATAAAAAACATCTAGCTGAATTCTGCACGGAGAAAAATAACGTTATAATTATTCCAAAGTGTACTATGACTTCTGTGATGGTAATGTTAGGTTAGGGTAAATACACCGTAATTATTGAAGTTTAGTAGTATACGTTGCAATTTTGAAACGTGTAAGACTACGTTTCAAAACGTACGTTGTAAATAGTCAAAGTCTGATATTATCATCAGACGTTTGCAACGTACTTTGTAAAATATAAAACGTCATTTCACTTCTCTGTGAACAAATCTAGTAACAGTATCGAATAAATCAGCCTGAATACGCACTTGTTGTGTATGCAGGCAGTCAAACAAATTCTGTAGATGTTCCCAAACTCTTAATTTGGTCCTCCCTTACTCCTATGTATAAGGGGGTCATTGTAACGGGGGGAGAGTTTGTTAAGTAGGTCCGCTACGGTATTTAAGGAACTAGTCGAAAATCCCCGATGAAATACAGATCAAAATAGCTCAAATATCCTAAATTTATTCATTACAAGTGAACAAGTGGGGGTAAATTTGACGAAGGGGATGTTTCTTACGACGATTCAGGCGGTGCATAAATTGCCTCCACTCGTTACACATCCTGCATGTAAGGCAATAAAGTAATTAATTACGCGGCGGATCAATCACGCTGATGAAGCCTATTTTTTGACCGGGTAAAAAGACGGTAAGAACCCATTTGCGCGCGCGCTTTTAATTCGCGGTTCCACGCGACTGCAAATATCGCGGATTTTAATTAACCGCGGTATTGGGCAAATGAGCCGGTGCGCGCGTAAAAATTAATGATATTTAATTGTAAATTGGCAATGTAATTAAAAATCGCATTTAATATGCGATATTTGTCGGGTAGCGGCGGTCATAATAGAATTCAAATTCGTTTGACAAAAAAACGCGCTGATGATGTTTGCGGTGCCCGGCACCAAAGAGGCTTTATTATTTTAAATTAATTACCGCGTTTTTTCCAAATTCATTTCCTGATCGCCGAACGGAAACCCCTTTTTTCCGCCCCCTCCCGTAACCTCGGCCGATGAAGGATCGCCGCCCCGCTTTTTGCACCTACACTCTCGTTAACCTCGCGGAGATAGATTAGAGGGCGGCGGGAGAGGGGCGCTTTTCGCCGCGCCTGATTCACGGCTCGCTTTTCAATTAAGCCCGCGGGACGACGTAACCCGGATAAAAAATTGTGACCACGTGATTTAGCCAGCAACTTTGGGGACACTTGAGATTTCATTTTGCTCGTCGCGAGTTTCGTAACTGTGATTTAAGGCGCGCGGCATTTTTGTGATCCGCGGTTTCGGGGATTCAGGGAAGGGGAGGGGGAGGGGTTGGGGAGTAAATCGACGCGCGATAAACAGAAATGGTGTGACGGGCGAGGAACGAACGATGATTAGAGAAAACCGTTTGATGGGATCGAACGGGTTTGAGGGCGACAGGAAAGAAACGCCCCGGAGGTGAGGGGAGAGAGTAAGAAGGGGAGAGGTCTTGGCGACAGCCGTCAATCGATTGTCAACCGGGTCAGCTAGCCAACCTAACCTCGGCGCGGCGTACGCAGCTCCGAGCGAAACTTTGGGCGAGCGAAAACAATCGCAAAAAACGGGGCGTCTTGAATTGTGAAAGGAATCATTAATGAACCTAAAGATCCGTTTTCATGATTGGGATTTTTCTTTGAAATATTATTAACAAGGAAAATTGGTATTCGATTTTTGTATGGTAACAGTGTTTTCAACTTCAAATTTTTTATGAAAAAAAATATTTTCACATGTAATTTAATTCATGTTGTGCGCTGTACTTTTAACTTTAAAGACATGTTGCTATTTTTTGTTTCAGACGTGATCCTGG
>JABFPB010008417.1:0-10153 GCA_022817645.1 Ceratoteleas bidentatus | reverse complement strand
CTATGACGATTAATAATAAAATATGCCTGTGCCAGGCATACAAATGCGAGTGCTAGGTATATATTTTTTTGCGTGCACACACCACAAATACACCATCGTTACACCAATAACGCTTGCACTAAAGATTATCCCATTTTTACAACAGGAGGATTTAGGACCTTATTTACACTAAATTTACACCGAAGAATACTTATCTATCCTTTGGCTACACTATACACTGGAACCTGTTACCTTTTTCATGTTCGCGACCGGAGATCCTCTGACCTTTTGCAAGTTCCCTCCCACTTGATGCTAATTCGTGATTGGTTAGTTCAGTTTAACTAACCAATTTCCTTTGACAAAACGTTGGAGCAAAATTTGACAAAAGGCCAGAGGGTGCAAAAGGCCAGGAGGCAAATATTATAGGTTCCAGTGTATTTACAACAAACAACTCACTATTATAAAGCAAGCACACACCAAAAATACACCATCGTTACACCAATAACGCTTTCCCCAAAGATAACCTCATTATTAGAACAGGGTTTCGGATCAAATTCGGAAATTTCCAATTTGGTCCGAACTGGAAATTTTTTCGTCCAATACATTTTGGACGAAAAATATTGTGGTTGAAAAAGGAATCGAATTCATTGATGTACGTAATTTCCGAATGGATTGTTTCAGCGGATTTTCATTTAGAAATTTCATTTAGAAATCCAAATAAATTCTTTTCGCGGATTTAATTCGGAAATTTCCGAACTAAATTATGCAATTTCCTAATGGCTGATTTTAAATCCGCGGAAAAAACAAATTTTGAAATTCCCTAATGAAATCTGCTAATGTAGCTCCGTGTAAGTGTATAACTGATGTAAGTTTGGTGTACAACTGGTGAATCTATGGTGTAAGTAAGTGTCGATATATATAACTGGTGCACGTTTGGTGTACGTCTGGTTTATACGTGGTAAATTTGTGGTAAGTTTGGTACACAACAGGTGAATCTACACTGAGAAAACGAGATGGCTATGGTAACCATCTAGATAGCTACCATAGCCATTTAAATAGCTCTGGCAGCCATCTGAAATATTCAAGTCGGTTTGATCGCGATGGTGAAATTGTTACAATTTAAATGGCTCTATTAGCCATCTGAAATAGTGAATCCCCAATGACAGGTTTTGAGGTTAGGGCATGACATCTCGTAGGAATGAAAAATTCAAATATTATTCATTGAAATCTCAATGTGTCCAGTATTTTGAACGTTTATTTATTAAATCACTTCGATTCTGTAATTCATCATGCATTTTCAGATGGTTTTGTATTGTTCCCAATGTATGAGGGAGCATCTGTTCGCTATTCGAAATAGCGAAACGTGGATTTCGCTATTTAAACAGTGAAACTTTACCATCTTGAATTTAGTCATTGTGATTGCGCAATCTCGTTTTCTCAGTGTAGTGTCGCCATCCGGAGGCCTTTGCCTCGTCGGGTCGCGTCCGCGACCCTTGATGATTAAAATTCCAAAATTACACGAAGAACCAACAATTGACAAAAAATGTCTCTTTTCATTTTCATATTCAGTTACTATGAAATTCATATTTATTATACCAAGAAACAATCAAACTGATACTATGAAGAAATAATAAAACATTAATTTAACACGACCATATTTTCACTTCGTACTCTAAATATACGGCCCTTCATAGGGGAACTTCCTTAACTATTTTAAGCATTTAGAAAAAGAAATAAAAAAATGAATTATAATAAAAATAATTTTTTTACAGAACCATCCGACTCCGAAGAAACCCCCTCGGACCCCCTCCGGGACGAGGCTCGCAACCCCATAAGGGACCCCAGCCAGCTCTTCGCCTTCGTCACCCGAACGCCCTCCCCGGAGAAAACCAAAATCCTCTTCAACGACGACGACAGCCTCTTCTCCAAACCCCCCAAAGAAAAGGCCCTCCCAAACCCCCCAGTCCTCCAAAAACCACCTCCCAAGCCTCTCACCAACACCCACCCCAGCCTCTTCGATGATGAGGACGACGACAGCGACCTCTTCTCCCAGCCCATCAAGCGCCCTCTACCGGAGAAGAAGTCGAGTCTCTTCGACGACGAGGACAACGACGACGACCTCTTCGGCTCCGCCCCTCCAAAACCTAACAAGGACAGGGAAGCAAAAAAGGACACAGATGGCGCCCCGAAGAAAAAACCCTCCCTTTTTGACGAGGACGACGACGACGACGCCCTCTTCGAGACGAAAAAGGAGGATTCCGGGCGCAAAAAGGAGATGACCGGGTCGAACCTAAAGGACATCTTCGGGGACCAATCCAGTGGCGAGGATGACCTTTTTTCCGCCGGGAAGAGCGAGGAAACGAGAAATAGGCTCTTCGAGGACGACGACGGTGGCGACATCTTCGCGAGCAAAAAGGTCAAGGACTTGAAGAAGACCATGGAAAAGATCGGCGAAGATCCTCTGAGTCTGCTGAGAGACGATTGAGAAATTGAGGGAAGACTGTATATTTTGAATAGAAAGATTGAATGAAGATTTCGGGGAATGAAGGGAACCAATCAGATGCCAATTTTTAAAGGATTAGAATAAGTAATGGGGATTTCGGTTCTGTAAAAAAATATTTTCATTCATAATTTTGGGGAATTGGACCCCTTTGTACAATAAACAAATTAATTCCCTGATTACAATTTTAATTCAACTAGAATTTTAACTTTCCTGAAATTCTAGTCTCCAATCATCGAAGGGATAATTGTAAGTTTTGGATTGAAGATGAAATTTCGAGAAATTGAAATCCATGAAATGCAAATGGTTATTTTTCCAGGGATTTTATTTTGGCGGTTTTTTAGGATTTCCGGGTGACTTTGGTCAGGTTCTAGTCTCCAATCACGAAGCTCGAGACGGATTGTAAATAAAAATATACAAAGCCGCGAAAAGAAGTCTATATATTTGTATGAAACAACGAACACTATAATCAAGTTGTACATAATACTGAGTCGCGAGACAGAGTTTATAATGTATATTATTTAAAAGCCACAGATGGCGTCTGTTGAAAGCGCGAGTCTGCGAATAATGTATTGCATTTTGTTAATGAAATAAATGAATGAAAAATGCTAATTGGACCGATTATTTTCGTACGCACGAGTTCGTCCCGAACTTTGAGCGATCGGAGTAATTAAGCGGATAGCTGAATGGTGTTTCGACACTGTAGCTAAATATAGCATTGAGCGCCAGAATGTGGCGTGTTGCGTTGTATTATACCTATGTTAATGTAGTCACCTATAGTACATTACACCACTAGGGAGGGAATTTCGTATTTCGAAACGAGTGAACTTCCGGTACGAGGCGAAGCCGAGTTCTGGAAGGAACGAGTGAGAAATCGAAATTCCCCCCGTAGTGTGTACGATATTTTCCCTTACGACGGAGCAGGAAGCCCACATTTCCGCCCGGAGTGAGGGAAAATTCTTTACAATAATATGCAAAGTAATTATTAGAATGGTTGTTTGAAGACATTTAATGTGGTCACCTAAATTCTTTACAATAATATGCAAAGTATTAATTAGAATTGTTGTTTGACGAAATTAATTGTAGTCACCTAAATTCTTTACAACAGTATGCAAAGTAATTACTAGAGTTGTAGTTTGAAGACATTTAATGTGGTGAAAAATGTCACATATTTAAGAGTAGGAAATATTTTCTTCAATTCCCTTTGAGGGAATAACTCTTTCTTCCAAACTTTTCATTTTCGAATAAATCGTTTTTCACAATTATTTGCGCTCTTCGGCAATTTATTAAAATACAATTTGTTTATCTAATGATCAGCTGATTCAATCAATTTTCCGATAATTTTCCCATATTTTTTATTTATCCAGTTTGTTACTAAATTTTGTAAAATGCTAATATTTGATGACTGATAAGAAACGGTTTTCGGGAGATTTCGCTTGTATTTCCGGGATTGGGAAATTATGACGAGAAAAGTGGGCGAAAACTGATGAATATGCTAAGGAAAACTATTTTCTGCAATCGATTCATGACGCATTCAGGATCTCAATATTTATTGCATGACTCTGTTGCAGGACTCTAAGATTATTTCCGCTTTCACACGCTTTTTAACACTAATCTTTCGTCCCTGCTCTATGTAATCTCAGGTGTGTCTTTAAACTGGCAATACGTCTTTTTCATGATTTCTCTATTTAACAGACTTTTAATGGAATTTCCCCATGTATAAGTTACGGCCTGCAAACATTTGTACAAATAAACAATAATGATATTTATGCATGTTTGCATAGTTTTCGCTAGGAGACCAAATGAAAACTTTAATGGTACAATTCTTTTAATCACGTAACAGAAAGGAACTTTGTATACAATATTGGAAGTCAAAAGGCGACGGCGGATTTGACCTCGGAATTCATTAGTTTGCGTTCAGCATGACAATTCGAATTACTTTATTTCGGTTATTGACTTCGTATGATATGCTAAACGCCGGTAGAATTTGGCCATTCTTGTTTCTGGACAATTCCGCTAAACGACTGATGATTTGAGTCGCGTTTTGGCAGGTTCGGGCGTCAATGACCGCGCGGCGAATATTTAAAAACCCCGCCTTTTTCGGTCAATGTTTTGCGGCATTTGCATTCGTTTCGTCGGTGACACGAAAACGAGCTATTCCAAATTTATGCAAGTTACGTAAACGCGCTTTGCACGTGCATTTCGGCGGAAGTTTTGCCTGACTACCGATGTTCATGTATGAATCATAGTTTTTAGTTTTGTTATCGATTTTAAGCCTTTTGGGAATTAATTTATCGGAAAAAATTAAAATTGAAATTTTTTTTTATTTTCACAATTCTAAAATCGGGAATTTTAGGTCTGTCTTTGGTATTTTTGCAAAAAATGTCATTCTTAATTTTCTTATTTTTCGGAACTTCCCCGGATTTATGGCGGAAAGGTCTGAAAATTCAAATTTACAAATGCAAAAATGAGTGAAAATTGCTACATTTTTCGTATTTCGCAAATAAAAAAATTCTTTTTATAGCTTTTTTTCCACTTTTCAAAGATTTTTGTTCAAATTTTCATATTTGCACCTTTTGGCGGGAAATTTGAATTTCAATATCGCAAAAATGACCGAAAATTGCAATAACTGCAGCATCTCCGAATTAAAAATTTTTTCCCTTTTTTCTCACGAACTTTTGAAGCTTTCGCAATCGAATTTTCATATTCGACCTCTTTGGCGGAACATTTGAATCTGTTTGCTGAAATATTGATGAAATTCCAAAAATGATTTGGAAATTAATTTCCCGCTGATTGGAACATAAAAACAGTTCGTGCGTTTTGTTGTTTCGGACTAGAAATCGTGATATACCGAGGCGTGACGTCACTGGTCCGCAGACGGTCCCGCGTAAGGCGCTTTTTTCGGATTTGCGCTCGAGATTCGCCAGTCGGTGATAGTCCGTAGACGAACCCACTTCGTCTGTTGCACACGCATGGCTTTTCGCGAATTGACTGATTTCTTTTTTCCGTTTCCGTTTTACGCATTTTAATTTATGGCTCTTCGCGTTTAATTCTGACTACATTCAAAGTTCGCGCCAAGTCCAAATTCAAACGACTTCCCAATTTCTTCTAAGGACTCAATCGGGGGTTTTTTTATAGTGTACTATTTTTTACAAAAAAAATTTCTGAAAGTTTACGATTTTTAATTTTTTTAAAGTGTAATTTTAACAAGAAAAAACTACGTTTTTTAACCAAATTTAATAAAAAATAAAAAAAATTTAATTGAAAAATAAAAAAAAAATATTCAGTTTTTCTCTGAAAATATTTACAAACAAAATTATTTAAGCTATTTAAAATTAAATGAAGGTTTAAATAAAAATAAGTTTTTTCAAAGTGAGAATTGGAAATATTTGAAAACATTTTTGGAAAACTGAATATTAAATTAATTTTCCTTTCAATGTTTCATTGAAAGGAATAGAGGATTGGCAATTGATGATATCTACTAAATTTACAAATTAATGTTGTTACAAAATTTCTGGAATTAAATTTACTTGTTTTAACAAAATTTGTAATAAAAAATTCATTTAAAAATTGTTTAAAATTTGTAGTAATTTTTAATTAAACCATGGACGACAAAATGGAAGTCAAAACGAGTCAAAATTACATTGAGGAATACTTTAATATGGACGATGAGGACGATTTGCAGCATGATATGGGTGTGAGTGAAGTAACTAAGTTTTTCGAAGGGTGCAATGTGCTTATAACCGGGGGTTCCGGATTCATTGGAAGACTTCTGGTGGAGAAGTTGCTAAGGTGAAATTAAATATATTAAATCCTCCTCCTCCAAACTTCATTGATTTATTCAACAAAAACCACTTAATATTCACGTAAACTCAGCTGTAAACAGATATAGACTTATCTTCATATAAAAAACGATTTGACAAGATTTTTTATGTCGAATTCGACAATTGTTTTTTTGGGTGACAAATTTCAAAATTTTTAGTTTTGATTTATACCACATAACTCTTGCCAAATCTTTACAATGTAAAAGTTTTTTGGTTTTATAGACTTATCTTTATATTCGAAACGTTTAAGGTGGATTTAACGTTTTTTTGATTTTTTAAAATTAAATTAAAAAAAACACTAATTTAAGTAAAATATAATTGAGTATAAATTTATTATTTTTTAATTCATTTATGTTTTTAAGTAAAAAATAAAATGAATAAATAAACAAGTTAAAAATTATTAGCTTTTCGACGTGAATAATACTTTGCAGGGATCACTGGCTCGGAAGTCAGAGAGCGATGACCATTTACAAACCAAAAATTATTAATTTTTCGTAATTTAACAGTACCCGATTTGTTCTTTTTTTAACATTATTCCGTAAATTATGGATTTTTGATGCTGTGTTTTCTTCAGATTTTAGTGTTCCAAATTTTCATAATGTAAAGGAGTAAAACAGAATTAAAAAAGTTGAATTTGAAGACCAAAAAATTGAATTTTGAAATGTTAAACAGTTTCGTATTATATAATGTTTGTAAAATGTAAAATTACAAAGTTACAAAAATTTTAATGTAAATCGTGATTATAAAAAATATGGTAATTAAAATTGTCGAAAGTTATTTTCATAATTTTCTAATTCATTTCGACACATAAATGTAATTTTTTTCAAATTATCTTTTCACTTCAGAACTACAAACTTGGCGAAAATTTACATGTTTTTGAGGCCGAAAAAGGGAAAAAGCATAGAAGAGCGTTTTAAAGAGCATTTTGAAGACGAGGTAAGCTAAAAAAAATATCAGACACTATTTTAAATAATTCGTCAATAAGTTCAGAAAAAATTGCATAAAAACAGTCAATTTTCGTATTTGTACTTTTTTCAATTTTTTTCAATTCTTTTCAAATTTTTTCATTTATTTCAATTTTTTAAATATATATTTGAATGTATAATGAAGAAATAAATTTCTAATATTTAATAATTTTAAATCGAAATTTGTTATCAACAAATTATTTTCATTTAAATTGTTGATTAAAATTAAAACATAATATTTTTTAATAATGTTCAATAATATAACATTTTATGCAGAAGTTGACTTTTTATCCGAAAGAAATTTCCTTTACAGTTGTACGATAGACTGAAAAAAGAGAAGCCAGATTACTTTAAAAAAATAGTGGTGATCCACGGGGAAACTTCGGCTCCTGATTTGGGCATTTCCCCGGAAGACCGCGAGAGGATAAGGGACACACGCATCATCTTCCACGGCGCAGCTAATGTGCGATTCGATGTAAAGCTGCGGACCATCGTCGAAACGAACATCAGGGGTACGAAACTCCTGATGGAATTGTCGAGGGAAATGAAAGACTTCAAAGTAAGGAAAAAGACAATTTTTCGATTTTCCTAATTTTTCATTCTGACGAAACTGTGGAATTGGAATCCACGGTTTCGTTAGAATTTAATCAAGAATTTAGTGGAATCTACATTATCAAATTAGAGTTCACTGTTTTCCTGCGATTGCTTCCTTCCTTTGTTCTTTCCCTGATTTATCAATGTTTATTCAATGACAAATCGAAGTTTCATCGATAAACGTGACTTTGAACAAATTTAGGAAAATCACAGTTGTTTCATTGCGATTAATCAGAGACATTTTTTCGGAGATGGGGAATTTATTAATAGATGACTTCTTAGACTTGTCGAGGAACTCGTTTATCACCAGAAGTCATTTTACGGTCACATTTCCGAATTCACAAAAAATTGAATTTTGAAAGTCACATTATAGTCACACTGCAGTGAAATTTTGAAAGTCACATTTTAGTTACAGTGAGGCGGAAATTGTGACGCACGTGTGACTCACAGGTGACTCACATGTGACTAACTTGTGACTCACACGTGACGTCACTGTGATGTCACAGAAAAAAATCTGGTTGACTGGGAATGTACGTTGGGATCCCGAAAAATTACAGTCTGACTGTAATTTTTACAGTCTATTTCTTTGAGTGTAATATTTTCTCAGCAAACTTCCTAGTAAACTAAATTTGTCCGTTGATTAGAAATTTACAAGGAATTCCAAATATTAATTTCTAATTTAATATAATATTTTCAAGTTTGTCCAAAATGTCTCTTTGTTTTCGAATTTTTCCATAAATTTTGCTCAAACTTTTTTTGTACATTTTTAACATTTTGTTAAAAATGTTCTTGTTGAGAGAGAATTCATATCTTTTGAGGAAGATCACTTTGTGTCAAAACTAATTGCGTTCAAGCAATACTGAGCATTATCTAATCAATGCAACAATATGTTTAAGACAAAACAGCAGTAATCTTTCTTCAATGCAAACTTGTATTGAGGGAAAGTATTGTGTGTCTTTCAAGCGTGTGACGCATGCGCAGTGCGGGTGTTCGTTAGAACATATATGTAATATAAAATAGCTTAAAGGTTAATTTTTTGGTTAGACATTGTCATTAGTAGCCTACGGCACTTTGGACTTTTCAAGCTATATTACCTGAAATTTTGGTCAAATTCGGCACAGTAGATTTGGAGTAATGAGCTAACAAACATCTAAACAAACAAACATACAATCAGATTTATATAGTAGTAAGGATAACGATATATATTTTTGTATAGCCACCACTGAGTTTGTATTAATGAATGACAGGAAACTATTGCTTAGTTAAATTACATATAATATTGCAATTACATATTATAGCATTTAACTATGCAAAAGGTTTCCGGTCATTCATATTACAAATTTCTGTTTAGTTGAATCATTGTGTGTCGTTTGCCCGGAGAATGTCTAAAAAAAGTTCAAAACTAAAATGAACCTTATATTTAAATTTTTCTTTTTTTGTCCTACGCTATCATTAGCTGCAACCTACGTTAATTAGAGTATAAAGAAAAATTGACAATACCTGTGTTAAAGGTAGTTTCGAATTATAATCATTAAAAAAAGATTTTACATATTTATGGTTGTAACACGCAAATTCCTTACAGAATTGAAAGTGTTAATGTATCAAAAGTACATTTAGTAATGGTACACTGAGAAAAATCCAAACCCATTATCATAACGGGTCAGGGCAAAGAAAAAAACGGTTAAAATTACCAAAGCTTTGGGTAAATATGGACAACCAAAATATTTGGTAAAATTTAACAATTTATATCAGTAATGAAATACCTGTTAGATTTACTTCTGTTTTCGGTAAATCAATTAGAATAAAACATGTATGTCAAAATTGCATTAAACTATATAGGTTAACAATTAAACTTCCCAGCTGACAGAAGATAGCTAGCACACAATTATTATTTGAAAAATCATTTTAATGTCCCCGCACATTTCTTATTTCATAAAAGTCCAGACGAATATAAAGTGTGTTTATGTTCTAATAACATTTCCTGGTAGAAAAAAAGTAATGCTGAAATAATGCTAAAATTATGCTGAAAAAAACCCACAAAACCTGAAACATTTCGGACTTTCTTTCAGTGCAATATTTTGGATAGACGTTGAAATTGTGCTGAAAACTTTCAGTTTGAACATGTTTGGAAAGTTTGGAAAAATGTTGTAATTAAATTATGTTAAGTTTTCAAACAGCATTTAATAAAAAAAGTCTAATATGTCCAAATCACAATTTGATATGACGTTTTACTTTTCGCGGGGAATTAGTCACAAAAATCGATACATTCAAAATGATCGATTTCATAATTG
>JABFPB010008416.1:0-10156 GCA_022817645.1 Ceratoteleas bidentatus | reverse complement strand
CTCCCCTTTAGTGTGAGAGGTTCGAATAACACGCATATCCCTAAACTTCGCTATGATACGAGAAAGTTCGAGGAAGGTTGGCAAGAGAAAATGGTGTCACTACTAAGAAAAGTCAAATGTCACTAGAAAGACGCCATTGCTGTATTCTTCTTGCTCTCTTTCTAATGTATATGTTAGAAAGAGATAGACATACTGTTATTTATTATTCTTTCTTTATCAATTCTCAAACAGAATCAGAAAGTTTTTAAAATTTAAAAATGAATATTTCTAAAACGTGGCAAAACATTTCCTGAAAATGTATTGCCAATATATTACTAATAAATGTGTCGAGATTTTAGAGACATTTAGGCTGTGCCATTCAGATATCTTAAAAAACTATTTAAATTTGTTATAAAATTTTGCTGATTTAAATTTTATTGTTTTAATATTCGTCTTATTGAAAATTAGTTATAATTTCGTCAAATTAAAAATAGCATTTTCGTTAATAGCACATAAATTAAATATTGATAAATAAAACTAATTGATCGCAAAAAGTTTCAAATTTAATAATTTGTTTGTGATTCTAACAAAATTTCAATCAATGTAATAATAACAACATTAATTTTGACCAATACATTTTCGAAAATAAGTTCAAAATCAGTAACTTTACTACACAAATTTCTCTAAAAGTCCATTAAATTTACCATAAAAAAATTTTTTCTCTAACATAAAATTGTCGGTTTCTTCATCGGATAGGGATAAAAATTGGGAAGTGGACAAAATCTCCGTTTTATAATATCATTTTATTAACATGATTTCGAGTTCGTATAACAACGTCGACATACAATACAAAGTATCAGAAGAATTGATCAGAATTGAACCGCTGACATCTAGCGCTGTGGAAAATCGCTATCGTTTGTAAAACATACAAAACCTGAATTCATTCTTAAAATCTCGCGATTAATTTTGCTAAAATGTAACGAAATACATCCACAAATGCTAATCGCCGTAGTTTAGCAAACTTGTAAAAAGCCTTTGCTATAAAATTGTATAGCTTCAAAAAGTACCGAGTTGACTAAAAATCCATTTTGCGTCGTCGGAAACGTCTATTCCTTGATTTTCCTGTAAAATCGGCAGCGCTTTTCCCGAGCAATTGAAATCCCGATTTCAATCGCGCGAAAAATGCGACTGCCTCGGAGATAAATAGTATGTACAGATTTCAATGTTATTTCAGGAACGCAGTCTCACCGAAAAAGCGCAAATTTCGTCTGAAACGGCTTTTTCTGGCAGACCGAGAAAAAAATCGAAAATTTAATTAAATCGCAACGCTGCTGCTACTTTCTCACACTGACGCATCGCGGTACAAAAATGCAACATTTCGTCACAGGAAAAGTTTTTTTTTTTTTCGAAAAAAGAGACGAGAGGAACTGAGTTGTTCTGTAAAAGTTTTGCTAAAATCGAAATAGATTTGCTAAAATTAAATGGTTGCTGCAATTTTTGCCACTGGCGGACAGTCCTGGGGAAAGTCCGATGGGCGAAAAGCTGCGCGCATTTTCGGAATACTGAACGTGCTGAACGTGGCCGCCTTATAGGTTGTACTGAGATTGTTATGCATCTGTTTTGTTTTCTGGGACTTGCTGACGAAATTCCAGGCGTGACTAGCAAGGTTTAGAAAGCAAGACCGGCCTCGGAATAGGTGGTGAAGATCTTCTCGATGGAGTTGGCGTAAGCCGCTGTTCTGAGGTCCAATCCCAGATTGAATCTCATCGCGGTTTTCATGATAGCCTGAAAGGGAAAATGGCGAAATTAGACGTTGGTAGCAATTTAGTTAGTAGAAAATGTGGTTGGAGGATTTTTTAATGGACTTTTTAATGGCGAGAGGCATACGCTCTGCAGAGTAAACGAGAGTACATAGAGTGAATGAGAGTGAACGAGAGTAAACGAGAGTATAAAGAGTGCACGAGAGTAACTAGAGTGAATGAGAGTGAACTAGTGTAAATTAGAGTAAATAGATTGAACGAGAATAAATGAGAGTATATAGCGTGAACGAGAGTAAATAGAGTGAATGAGAGTGAATGAGAGTGAACGAAAGTAAACGAGAGCAACTAGAGTGAACGAAAGTGAACGAGAGTAACTAGAGTAAATGAGAGTGAACGAGAGTGAATTAGAGTGAATAGAGTGAACAAGAGTAAATGCGAATACATAGCGTGAAGGAGAGGAAATAGAGTGAATGAGAGTAAACGAGAGTAAATAGAGTGAACGAGAGTATATAGAGTGCAACTAGAAACTAGAGTGAATGAGAGTGAAATAGAGTAAATTAGAGTAAATAGAGTGAACGAGAACAAACGAGAGTAAACGAGAACAACTAGATAGAACGAGAGTAGCTAGAGTAAATGAGAGTGAACGAGAGTGAATGAGAGTGATCGAGAGTGAACGAAAGTAAAAGAGTGAACGAGAGTAAATTAGAGTAATTAAAGTGAATGAGTGAACAAGAGTGAGCGAAAGTAAACGAGAGTGAGCAAAATTAAACGAAAGTAAACGAGCGTAAATAGAGTGAACGTGAGTACATAGAGTGAACGAGAGTAAACGACGGTACACGAGAGTAAATGAGGGAGTAATCGAGAGTAAACGGGTAAACAAGGCTAAATAATATATGTCGCATATATGTCACATGTATGTTTCATAACTGTCGCATGTATATCACATGTATGTCGCATGTATGTCACATGTATGTCGCATATATGTCACATGTATGTCGTATATATGTCACATGTATGTGCCATATATGTCGCATGTATATGTCACATGTATGTCGCATGTATGTCATATGAATGTCGCATGTATGTCGCGTGAATGCCGTAAACATTGATAACAGTTTCCAAAAATTGCTACAAATAGATTCTAAGTCCTAAAATGATCGTAGAATCTACTTCCAGATTGCTCTGTTGAGCAATTATATTGATGTCTATTAATTTTTTTAATTTTAGAAGTCTTTAAAAATAGTCCGACATTGCATATAGGTTATTGCAACATTTTGCTATTTAAGAACTATTTTTTTCATGATAACAAATCTATGCTGTGTGCTGAAAATTGAGAACTTTTGAACATTAAGTTTTTATGCTTTAATGCTGGTAATTTTGATTCAAACTGACCCTAGCAGATCTTTCCATGGTGTAATCTAATCCAGAATGGACGATGTCCTTCTCAGAAGCTCCAGAGATACGTTTCTGGAAAGCTTCAGACGGAGTCACTGGTATCCTTCCACCAACGCGACCGAATCGACGTTCAAGCGATTCTTGGACAGATTCTGAAAAAGAAAAATTGCAATCAGTTTAGAAACCCACTTACTTATTATCCACTTTCAATTCTCAAAAACTCAGACATACTGGAAGTTCCTAGATACTCTAAAATTTAGAATATCTAGGAACTTCAGCATTTGGAGAATTTAGTCTCTAAATTCTTCAAATGCTTAGGATTCCTCGATTCCTTGATTATACATACATTAGATTTTGTTAAACATGATGGCCAATTAGGAACCAGAATGCTAAAATCGTTAGAAAACTAAAATTCAAAATTTCCTAATTACTGCTAGAATCCCCAACCTATCTTGTAATTTGGGTCATCTTACCTAGCAAATGATAGTTGGATTCCCTTTCATACTTGAAGGTCAAGCGTCCATAAGAAACGTGGTTCAAGTTTTTCAGCCACTCGAAGAAGGATACGGTCACACCGCCAGCATTGATGTACAGATCCGGAATGACAAGGATATTCCTGTTGATCAGGATCTGGTCAGCAGCAGGAGTTGTGGGACCATTGGCAGCCTCAGCGATGATTTTCGCCTGAAATCAGCATTCACTTGAATTTCTGTCCAAAAGTTATCTGCCTTTTTCTCGTCTCCATTTAGATGTCTAGGTCTAACCTGGATTTTTCCGGCGTTCTCGCTGGTGATGACCTTCTCGACGGCAGCTGGGATGAAGATGTCGCAGGGTTCGTACATCAGGTTTTCGCCTTGATAGGGCTTAGCTCCGGGGAATCCGACGATGGTGCCGTTTTCGATACGGTAGTCTTCCAGGGCCTAAACGTATTTTGGAATGTAAAGAACTGGGATTGCAGCTGGGGATTTGTCTTTCTAGGTTGCTAAGGGAACCAACATTGCCTTGGGTTTGGTTCGTATCTAGCAACCTGACTGGGATCCGTTAGATCTGCCAGATATCCATAATTCTAGCTGGGAATTTGATTCAGGTACTATTTAAGTACCCTCGATAAGTTGGTAGGTAGTAACGAAGGTGATCCTAAGCTTGGATTTATGGAAACCTAGCTAGACGCTGTTAGGGATCCTTAAGATCTGAGAACCTAGCTAGAAATCTGGTTGGGATATCATCTAACATCTCTAGATAAGTTTCTAGGTAGACAGACTATTCTACTCCTAGTTCTTATGTCGAAACTTAGCTAGGATCTATGTCATAGGTCTAGACATCTAAAATCCCAGTTTGGAATTTGATTTGGATGCATTCCAAGTTTCCTTGGTAGCTTCCTGGGTAGAAACCTGCACCAGAATTCTGGTTCTTCTACAGATACCTTGTTGATTCTGGCCCCGGTTAATGCTAAATTCCTAAGTAGTTTTCCAGACTGAGTTATGATTTAGGTGGTGGTACTCACCTTGGGGTCGATACCATCTGGGTTGCTGATAGACCCATCATGTTCAATGATGCCTATGCAGGTGGCGCCAGCGCGGTGCAGATAGCGCATCGTGTGTAGACCCACGTTACCGAATCCTTGGAGGATGAAGGTCTTTCCACCCCAACCAGGTGTGGTTCCTGAAAAATAATCCAATTTAGATGTAGTCAAACCATTGAAGATACAACTAGACTATTGTATGGTTTCGCAGTCAACTTCAAAGTTGCCTTTTAAGTTAGCTATTGTAGAAGGAACATCAGATTTAGGAACTCTCAGAGTCAGAAAATTTAGGTCTCACCAATCATGCTCATGTAGTTAGCCTCGTTGATGAAGTTCTCCAAACCGTGGAAGACACCTCGACCAGTGGCGGAGATGCGACCGTGGATTCCACCCTGGTTGATTGGTTTTCCAGTGACGCAGGCGTGGGCGTTGATGTCCAGATGACCGATGGTTTTGGCGTATGTGTCGGCGATCCAGGACATCTCTCGCTCACCGGTTCCCATGTCTGGAGCAGGGACATCCACTCCGGGTCCTGAGGTAGAAGAAAGGGTTTAGAGTTGGTACCAATAAAAGGTGCCTAGTAGAAGTGTCTGAACCATTGATATGGGGTTTAGTTACACATCTCAGTAGGTTTCTTCAGGAATTCATGTTAGAATTGTAGGTGACTTAGAGGATTGAGACCTTCGTAGAAGGTCTTCCTTCGATTGGAGGAAGACTTTCCTCCAACCGAAGTAGACGATTGGAGGAAGACCTTCCTCCAAGACGATTGGTGGAAGACCTTCCTCCAAGACGATTGGAGGAAGACCTTCCTCCAAGACGATTGGAGGAAGGCCTTCCTCCAGTCGAAGTAGATGATTGGAGGAAGACCTTCCTCCAATCGAAGTAGATGACTGAAGGAAGGTCCAATCATCTATGGTCCAAACTAGGATTAGGATAGGTTCATACAATTTTTGGGATATACTTTAAAATGTTCTGATGCAAATTTGGGTAGGACTTCATTGACTTCTATCAGAATTCTAGGTGGTTTAGAGTATTGGGACCTGGTAGAAGTGGTCCAACCATCAAATTGGTGTAGACAACAATTTAGATAGGATGTTTAAGACTTTCCTACCAGGAAACTCAGTTGATTGAAACTTACTCCAAGTGTCCCAATCATCTATGGACCACATACGAATGCAAATAGGTCCCAAAACTCTTTTCGACAAAAATCCACATTCGATACCAAATTTGCGGGTAAAAATAAACTCACCAATGAATCCCTTCTTCGCCAACTCGAGGGTGAACCTCCTGGTGATTTTCTCGAGTTCGTTCTCGGAGTATTCTTTGGGATTAATTTTAATACCAGCCTTCGCCCCGCCGAACGGAACGTCGACGCAGGCACACTTAAACGTCATCAATGCCGACAGAGCCTTCACTTCGTCGCGACACACGTCCATAGAGAATCGGATGCCTGAAAGCAATATAAACGCCCATTTAGCACCGTGCACACCACCTAACCCGACTATATTACAATAACAACTTTTTCCGCGTATTCCGGACGGATAAAAACGCCCGAAAAAACAGGGTCTTGAATAACGTTTTGAATGAAATCGCTTGATTAGCAAAAGTTGATTCGCAAGTCGAAAAACAGCTCCAGTCGATTTCAATGTTTCATAATGCAAAAAGTTGTATATTTCCATAGTTTTTCTGAAAAGGGATATGAGACAGGTAATGATAATATGAGAGTATATAATGGAGTATACACACTATATACCGTGTATTTCGATATCGTAGTTTATAACCTGTGTATACATTGTGTATAGTACGTATCATACAAAAACAGGTGTATATGTGTAGATACACGGTTCGTACACTGTGTACGAATGATACATAATGGTGTATCATTCGTACACAGTGTAAAGTGTATAAATACACTTTATACACCGTGTATTTCGTTGTGCATGGTGTTATTGGATACAAACTTTTGTATATATGGATATACGTTTTATACACTATGTACGAATGGTGTATAATAATGCATAGACACCTTATATACGGTGTATTAGGTAATACATAGTTTAAAATCTATGAACAGATGGTGTACACATAATATAAATAGTATTTACTGAATTAAAACGGGTATATTTATGGATACACGGTTTATACAGCGTGTATTTATAGATACACGGTGTATACACTGTGTATACGTGGTATACTCAGTTTGCACTCTGTGTACGAATCGTATAAAAGTTATAAACACTACATACTGATCAAATACACAGTGTATAAAAGGTATACACGGTGTATTCATGGCATACACGGATTATAAAAAGTGCACAGACGATAAAGGAACTAAGGGACATTTTTTATGCATGAGATACACAACGTATACACGAAATACACGGTGTATACCCAAATACACGGTGTATTTTCGGTAAATTCTTAAATAACTTCCCGAAATTTCGAATTTCCTCTAACCTCATCAATTCTATGAATAGGTTAGTGTAATTTAGAATTCATTGCGAATAAAACGACTAAATTCCATTAAACCGAAACTTGGCGCAAATTATTCCGACAAAAATTCCGTGATATATGGCGCGGTTATTTTACTGTCAGCGCATAATGCCCACTCCTCAGGTCTGAGTCTGAGTCAAAAAACCACGAAAAAACTAACAAATTGATAGTCATTACGCGAAGTCTGCCGATAAAACGATATGCCGATTAGACGTTTAATTTCGTTGTGAGTTGCAGTGAGATTAGCGTTCGGGCAAACGCAAATGGAGCGAGCAAATGAAATTATCTTGTACGAAAAACAGACGCATCGGATGACTCTAATAACAATTATGTAAAGCGAAATCCAGTTTGAAGCGCCAATGTCGAAATGGGTCGGTTTTCTCTCTCGGTAAACATTGTATTTTATTTAAAAGACACAATTGGGGGGAAAAAATCATGAATAATTTATTTAAGGTCATATATGGAAAAATCAAACTTTATATATGAATATGCACAAACATAACATAATATATGTACCCACATATGATATATTTATCTTTTCCATATATATAGACCTATATATGGACTATATATTAGTTATATATGGTCATATATGAAAAATTCAAAATGTATATATGAACACTTTTAAGCAGGTTGTAATACTTTGATATATCACCATATATGATACATATAACTTTTCCATATATAATCACCTGATTGCCTCTGAAAATGAGAAAAATAAAATCGAATTCCTAATCTTATTATAATCGGAATTAATTTATTTAAAAATCGACTGAATCAGCAATGGAAATGCTCGCGGTCGAACTTTGGCATAAAAAGCATCGCGGATCTAAATAAAGCGTTTTTTCGTCAAGAAAACTGATGCACCGGCGAATTTGGAATAAAAGTTTTGCTTAATTAATATCCGATGAACGCTCGCGCTTGACGACAGACGAATCGCGCTGGCAGCCAAGCGAAAAGATTGCAGACTGCGTGGCATCGCGATCATTTCGACCCGATTTACGTGCAAATGAGTCATTTGTTGCTAAAATAGCGGCTAATCGGGAATTCGCCAATCCGGCGATATTTTAATTCGCGTTTTTGGCCGTTTAATGAATTGCAAATTCAGCATCGCGCCATATCAAAAAACAATAAAAAACGATGATCGAATTGCATAAATGTGGTAAGAGAAGGAATCGAAAAAGTAAAATATGTTTATGGATTATTTATGTCATTTGCACAAAAAGTTGTCCTCGTACAAATTTGCATACATTTTTTATTTTGTAAGAAAATAATGTTTTTAATATTATTTTTACTAATTTATGCGTATTCCGCATTTATGTCACATGTATGTCGTTTTTATGTCACATGTATGTCGTTTTTATGTCACGTTTATAAGAAACATAATAAATATAAGTAAAAAACAAACATAAAACATAAGTCAAATTTATTTCAGATATATCAAGTTTACTACAATCATTTTTTCAAGTTTATGTCACATTTATGTCGACGTCACATTTGCCACATACATGTATTTTTTAAACAAAAATTAATTATTTTCTTATTATTTTTATTTGTTTATTCTATGCGTATTCCGCATTTATGTCATATGTATGCCTCTTTTATGTTTATGTCATATTTATGTCCTTATGTCACATTTGTGTATATGCGCCCAAAAAGTTATGTCGTACTTATGCCGCATTTGTCTCATTTGCGACCAAATTTTTTATTCACAATACATTTATGTCATGTTTATGACATACATATTTTTATGTCAATTTTATGTCACACATTTATCTATACTCAGTTTATTTACTATTTACTGTTTTTCCCTCAATCAAAACGATGTATTAGAGGTGTTGAAAACCGCGAGCAATTAACGTTCAATTGGCCGGGAAAAACCCGGAAAACAAACAGCCACGTTCGAACCGGAATCCGAGAGTTCTCGGTGGGATCGCGAGTTCGTCTGTCACTGTTTGCGAGTGCTACAGGGTTCACATTCCGTGACGTCAAAATTAGACCGAACCGAGTGTACGGCATACTTGCGATTGAACGAACGGAAAAAAGGACAATTAAAAAAAATATAGCGCAAATCCGACGCACGTGCCGAACGAATCGTAATTGGGTCGCGCGAATTCACACGGAAATTGTCGATGAATCATCGAAATATTTCGCGATTATACCACTAATCAAACATTTTCGGTTATTCTATTGAAATATGGCACATTAGAATGATAATTTATTTAAAGTGGTAAATATTTGAATGGAAATATTTTTGTTTAAATATAAAATGCATCACGAATCAAAATGATATATGGCTCATATATGCCAACATATATGGTCCATATATGGCTCATATATACCAACATATATGGTCCATATGTATAATACACGTATGCCAACATATGGTCCATATATGGCTCATACGTTCCAATATATGGTCACATATGCCAAAACATATTATCCATATATGGCTCATATATGCCAACATATATGGTCCATACGCCAACACATATGATCCACACCTGGCCCACATTACTCATATCTGTTCCATATATGACTCATGTATGGTCCATTTATGATTCATATACGGTCCATATATGGTTCATATATGGACCGTATATGACCAACATATATCGTTCACATATGGTCAAAATATAGCTCACATATGTCAACTATATGATTGTAAATGCCACCATATATAATGCATATATGACTCATATATGGTGCACACATATGCCAACATATATGAGCCATATTTGGCTGATATATGCCAACATATATGGTCCATATATGACACATATGACTCATGTATGGTTCATGTATGACTCATATATGACTCATATGGTCCATATATGACTCATATATAGTCCTTATAAGGTTCAGATATACCAGCATATATGGTCCACGTATGATCAATAAATAACCTGGTAAAAAGGAAAATATATTGACATTATATTGGCGCAGTATATCCCTAATATATTCCGATATATTGTAATATACTGCTCCAATATATTTTCGATATATT
>JABFPB010008415.1:0-10157 GCA_022817645.1 Ceratoteleas bidentatus | reverse complement strand
TTAGATTATAGATTTTTTGTTCATAATAAGCAGAAACACCCTAACTCCGTGGTAGCAGACTTGATATTTCGTCTTAATAAACGAGTTAATAAAGTGGATTAGTGTTTTTCCTGTTTTATTTGTGGACCTGCCCAAACCTGTTTGTTAAAATTTTTTAAATTGGAAACTTTCAAAATAGAAAAAGTTTATTTTTAAATATTTTCAAAAAATAAAGATTATCTGTTGTAATCTTTTCAAACAATAACATTTTTTTAACTTAAAATAGCTGTTAAATTCCTTTCTGAGATGACATTTTAAATATTTTCACTGAAATTGTTGAAAATAAGTTAAGTTTCGCGATTTCCCCGATTCGGTGATTAGATTTGGATTTGCGAGTCAAGTGATCATTTGAGGGATTAGTCTGGCACTTCGGGCGTCGCGGCTTTGGATCATTATCCGAGTCCGCACAGAGCGGCTTTTGTCGCAGCGCGTCTGCGGCCTCATTAGAGGCGTTCGTCAGTCACCTAGCGCGCGTTTCTCTTACGTGCACCCTTACTGTCAGTCGAACGCCCGGACTATTCTTGTAAAGCTCGTTATCTCCTCGACGGCCACGCGCATTGGAAATCTCATGTGAAATACTCAGGCGATTACGAAATTCCAATTTACATTCCTCCACTTCCAGAGGCGACTTCTTTTTATGACGATTGTTTAACTTTTTAAGTCAACAAAGAGTTGAAAGAGCAAATTGATCAATTTGCAGATTGATTGAACTATTGTTTTTGTTTACAAGTTGGGAAGATAAGTTAATTAAAATATCGAGAAGAATTTTCTTCAAATTTCAAAACCGTAATTGCCCATATAGTCATCGAACATCGAATCTATGTAGATTCTACGTGGAGGAACATTCGGACGTAGATTCGACGCAGATTCCACGTCGAATCTACGTGTTTTAGAGGTGTGTCTGTTAGGGTATTGAACATTTCTAAATTAAAAACTTATATTCAAAATTTTCAAAAAATGAAAACAAATTTCAGAATTTTCGAATAAAAATTTTTATTTGCAATGAAAAATTTAATTTGGTTTAGTAAAAATTCAACATTTATAATTTTATTTTCAATTTTAATATTTTACTTGAAACAGGGATAACAAAATCACCAAATTTTGAATTTCAAACTTTTTGTAAATTGCAAAATTTTATAAACTAAAAAAATAATTTTTGAATTGATTTAAAAAATTGCGTTTGACAATTGTATCGAATTCAAAACTTCGATCGCCGTCTCGTGCCGCCGATCCATCATAGCTATTTCCAGATGCGCAACAGAGATAGTCCTATTTCTGCAAAAACGGCAGACAGTTGGACGGCGCGACTATATTTGCGTCCTGCGCGGTGCATGACATGCATTTCACGCCGACATCTGTTGTCTGCCGTGCGCCTCGGACAAAAACTCGCGAGGGAAGCCCTTTCGCAAATAAAAACTGCAAGCCCGCATCAAGAGCCTGCCTTTATTTACATTTTCGGCACTGGGCCCGCTTTGTCACCCCCACTTTCTCTTCATCTTCACCTCAAACACTTTCCAAGAAAGCTTCACTATGTTTTTCCTTTTTTTCCATTTCTATTCATTACCTCAAACTCTATTAAACAAAAACTAATTATTTATAACAAATTATTTATAACATTTATAATTGCTAATTATTTATAACAAACTGAAATTAACATTTTTAAATAAAAAGTAAATTTAAATTATACAATAAATTTATGTTTGAATATTTTATTAAAAAATTCATTTTTAAACCATTTTTTAAATTTTAATTAAGTCTTAAATTTCAACTAAATTTGATATTTTAATTAAATTTTATTTGTCATTTAACATTTAAATTTAAATTCAAATACAATGTTTTATTTTAAATATCTTTTAATCACAATAAAAATAAAAAATGTTACTAAAACAAGTTTCAAACCGGGAAAATGTTACTTAATTAAAATAACATTTTTACAGTACAAAAAATTAATTAAACAAATTCCCTAATTGAGCGTTATACACCCAATTAATTGCAATTTACTATTTGTCCCGATGATAAAGATAAGACGACCCGACGACGATTACCTAATGAGCTAATTTAATGTCAACATAATGCCAACTGGCTAATTACCGGCTGATTTCAATCAGCGGCAACACGTCCGGGAGCTTATCTCCGAGTTTATGACGTTTGCTCGAAATGGGCCGGCGCGCACGAGCGCCGTGGCAAATCTCAATTTATAAATCGTCGACTTGACCCGCGCGACCCGACGCTATTGCCTCCTGATTAAAAAGTGCAGCTGACGCGGGATTAGGCGTAATCCTGACCTAAGCCCGTATTTATAGTGACTTTCGGACACGTTTCCAGTCACGTTTTTGACTACTGAAATAGAAGGCTTTTTCACTTTTTCAGTCTTTATAAAGTGGATCCAATATTTTATTTTTTTGGTTTAAAATCGGTTGGAAACTTTTGAAGATTAAAAAGACATTTTTTATTTAATTTTGGAATTTATATTGAAATTAGAATTGGAGTTAAATTTGAGACAAAGGTGAAATTTAATTTTTGGAATGGAAATCTGAATTTTACTGTTAAGTAAAATTTCAATGAAAATTACAATTTCATTTTTAAAAGTCAAATTTTAATGACACATTTTATTGTTGAACTCAAATTTCAATGAAAATTTAAATTTTACTTTTGAACTAAAAAATTAACACTGAATTGAAAAATTGAACTTAAAATCAAAATTTTATTTTTTCAAATATTAAAGTCACTTAAAAATGCATCTTTAACCTATAATTTTTATGGAAAATCAAATTAAATTCTTCTTTTTTCTTGTAAGCAAAAAATAAAATTTAGCTTCTACTTCGAAGTTTAAAGTTAACATAATGGGAAAAAGGTCTTAATTGAAGTGGAAATGAAACGGAGTAAATGCTGGTGAATGAAGAGCCAGATGAGAGTCAAGTTGGCTGAATCGCGTAAACGTAAATCCACTTTGAAATAGCAGCGTCTTTGTCGCATCGGTCAGACGATAGCACTAGCGCTGTCAAAGTGACTGTTTTTAGACGATAGTCGCGCTCGGTTTCACGCGTCTGAGATTTCCGCCTCATTCGAAGTGCAGCCACTACGTTATTTGTTCTGCATTGTTATTGTTGGGTTTTACTTAGACGCGCTTTGCGGTCAAATGTCAATGGTCTCTGGCAAGATATTTCGCCAAACCCACCAGACCGATTTCGAGAATTTAAGGTCATGAAAAATGCGGTCAAAATTAGTATTAGCTAACATTTTTTAATGAAATTGTTTAGAGAATTGAATATTTACATTTTTTATTCATTATTATATTTTATTATTTATTATAATATTTATTTATTATTTCTTTTTTATCATTATTTATTTAGTTGAACAATTATTTGAAAATGATCTTTAAACAAATTAATGTTAATAAATTATTGTACTTTGATTTGATTATTTGGATTAATTTTTGGTTTGAAATTGAAAAAAAAAGAAGTCGAAAAGTTATCGCATTCTACAGTTGTCTACGTCCAGTCAGACGTTTTAAAATACCAATGCCAAACTATGTGACGTGTTTTGATTGGTCATTGAAATTGTTATTCTGTGTTCGCTGAAAGCATTTTAAAAGTATCTCTTTTTCATCTATTTCCCCATCAGACACCCTTTCAGAAAGTCACTGGATGCGCATTAATTTAGTTACCGGAATTTATTTTTATTTTCAAATTTGTTTAGGAAACAAAGAAGAAACTGTCTAAATTATTTATCCAAAACATTAATAAATTATAAGCAAAAATCAAAATCAATTGAAGACATATAATATGCTATGTTTGTAAGATAATAATATCCAAAAGTTAAATTGATTGATCATTTTTTTCGCAATAACAGAAACCGCCGAGTTTTAAGATCGAATCGTCAAAAGATATACTATTTTGCAATTTTACTTTTTAAAATTTCATAAATAAAAAATTAAGAATACAAATGAATAATAATTACAAATTGAAAATAAGGAAAAGCAATAAAAAAAATTTCGAAACATTTCGAACAAAAACAAAATGTTAATAAACTAAATAAAACTAAATAAAATAAAATAAATATAAATCTTCGCGTCTTTATATAAATATAAATCTCAACCCTTGTTTAACTCTTTTTCAACCTTGTATGAATCATCAATCAATCTTTTATAAATTTCTTCAACGTTAGTAAAATATCATATTTTATTAATATTAAATCAATCATTGTTTAACCCATCATCAATGTTGATTTAACCATTGATCAACTTTTATCAGTCCAAATTTAACCTTTGCGCAACCCTTTATCAACTTTGATTGAATAATCGTCAAACATTTATCAATACTAAGTGCTTGATTCCAATTCCTTTCTTCGCCCCCTAAAAACTCGAAAATTCAAAACAATAACATCCCATTAACCTCTCCTCCCACCCCAAAAAAAAGAACATGAAAGAAAAACAAAGCCTCGTCGAAAAGCCTCATCCATCGCTTCCCATAGCGAATCGCGCAAAAAGCGCGCAGCTTAGGTCTAATGATAGACGGGGTTTGTCGCGCAGGTTTCTTTCGCTCTTTTTCCTCGCGCTCCCTTCGCGAGTCGCCCTCGCGAACAATTTATAGGAACACTCGGCACCTGTCACGAGGTCGCGCGCGTTCACTCCGGTTCACGTGCGTTCACTCGTCGTCGAATCCCAAGAATAGACGCGCTGCGAGATGCAAAGCGAGGACGAAACGAGCCCGCCAACATATCAAAGGATATATGGCTTTTTGATACCTGACGCATTCCCGGAACGATAATATATTGCGCGAGCCGAGATACCGACTATCGCCTCGCGGACTGAGCGAATGTTTTGCTGCGATTTGAATGGGAACGAAAATAGAGGCGGATAAAGGAAAATGATGAGAAACTTTCTTGTTATTTCATTTTTCGGATTGGATTTTGATAATGACTTTGATATTTTGCGATGAGGTTAATGTGTGAAAGGAAATTGTTCGGGGCCTGAGTTCAAATCTCGAAGAAAATTTTTTTTTATTTAAAAAAAGAAATTTAATTTCTTTTTTTTGTGGTGCCTTAAAAATTGTGTAAACAGAGTCTAGTCTCAAGGTCAAAGGTACATAATTTCAAGGTCAAACAAAAGAAACTATTTAATAACAAAAATGAAGATTTTTCCTCTTAAGCCAGTTTTCATGAATAAAAAGAATCGATCATTTGTTTCTTTTGAGAATACGGATCGATGATTGGAAAATTGTTGCGCGTTGAAATCCTCCTCGTTGTCGACTCGATTTGTTCTTCCTCTCCTTGCGAATTCTCGTACGGTCGCGGCTAATCCATTCTGCGCGAGATATCGTAAAGTGCTCGCACATCCCGCGCGTACGCATAAATATATATGTCGTTACACGTGCGAATAGTCGGATATTGGCCGGAAGCGTTCATCTACGCATTCCCAATGCCGCGCGGCGAACGTGAGACCATTGTTTACAACGCGCTCAACTTTCCTCGGAATACTGATCCGGCCAATTACGGTAGCGCATCGATTAACTTGTCACTCGGAAAATACGTGTTCCACCTGTTGAAGTCCGCTAATCGTGTGAATTGCTCGATCGCCACACTTTATGCGGAATCTTAATTTCTTTTGTCGGGCACATTTTTTCAGTCGTTCATTGTTGAAAAAAAATATAATTAAAAAATGATTTTAAAAACTAAGTAACAAAATCTTCTAAATCTATGAAAAAAGAATAAAAAATGTAAATTTAAAATTAAAAAACAAATTTTAAAAGACTGAAAAAAATGTTTTGAACCGAGATTTGAACTCGCGTTTCTCGCAAAATTTGTTTATCCAACAAACTGCGCCATTCGCCCAAAAATGTAAAGTTTTCTCTCGAAAAAAAGCGTAAAAATAGGACAAAAAAGTCGCCCTTTCCCCTCCGACAAAAATAGTAGCAATTTGTCGCGCGCCTCGGTCATTTTTCTTATTTCACAAAGCCGCTTCCGAGTTAAACGGCGTCGTACGTAAAGGTCGTTGTCCAGATAAATGAGATACGAGGAGCACGTTTTGCTGCTTGTGTTTTTCGTGTGCCGTTAAGTTGTAAAAAATGAACCACTTCGGACGATAAATGCCACCCACGTATCGGCGGGATCGCGCGGCAAAAAGGGCGCTGCCGCACTCTGCGGGGCAGCGAAGGGCCCGAAGAAAGTGCAGCGCTGTGATCGCGAATTGCGTAACGAACGAGGCCCGATGCTTATCGAAGTAATTTGCATTGAATGAGCGGGACGCCGATTGGCCTATGATTATCGCGTTCGCGTCGCGCTTTGTGTTTATTCGGGCCACAGGCGAATTTGCATCAAATGTCGCGTTTTTTCGATTGGATTGTAATTTAAACGTTTTTGTATCGAACTGAAAAGAATGTTTACACAATTTGATTGTTTACATAATTTGATCGAATGTTTATATAATTCGTCAGATTTATTTTATATATATTTACTTTCTGAATTAAGTATGAGAAACAGATGAAATGTGGCGTTGTTATAAAAATTAAATATTAATTAGTTACATTTATTTACAAATAAAGAAATTGTTAAAAATATAAATTAGTTTTGGTTTAGTTGTTTTATAACTTTTTTATTTGTTGTATTTTAGTTTATATTTTTTATTTTTGGATTAAACCGTATTTTCTGTGAGATAAAGTTGTTTGAGGTGTTTACGTAATGGTTTCTTATCATTGAAGAGATGCGTATGGCAGAAACTTCATTGGCATACGATAATATCCCTGAAAATGCAACGAATTCGTTGCTTCATCAAGAAGGTAGCGTGGCCGAGCGGTCTAAGGCGCTGGTTTAAGGCACCAGTCTCTTCGGAGGCGTGGGTTCGAATCCCACCGCTGCCAGTTTTTTATTAGCAAACTAAATTTTATTAGCAAACTAAATATTTCGCTTAAACATTTATTAAAAAATATGCAAAATTCTGCGCAATAAATTCACAACCAAAACATGTTTCCACGTCATAAAATAGGATATTTTTATTGAAAAAGGTATACAAACTGTTTTTTATTACAGTAATTACTGCTATTGAGTTTTACAGAGTTTTGTAGAATTTTACATTTTTTACTAAGTTTTGTATTTTTACAATATTTTTTTGAAGAATTTTACAGAGTTTTTTCAGAATTTTTTCGAATTTTACAGAGTCTTGTAGAATTTTACAGATTTTTTTCCGAATTTTTCAGAAATACCCAAGTTTTTGCAGTTCTTTTCGGAGAATTCGTAGAATTTTGCAGAATTGTTTTTCCACTAATTACACATCGACTATCAAAAAAAAAAAGAAAAAGAACTCTCGAATTCTCTTCCTCCTTCCATTTATCTTCCATCTCAGCACTCAGTCATCTTCCCAGCAATATTTCATCCAATCCATGACTCTATCGGGCCAAACGACGTGTAGCGATTCATTCGTCCACTCATTTGCAGAGCAATCGCCCGTAATGACGGATTTACCGGTGCATATTTCCCGACTACGTGAACCCAAGCCGCGGCCAATCAGATCCGATCCGATCCGGGATTGTTGCGTCATATACGTGACGCAACGCGGAACGCGCAATTGCAGGCTGGATTCGTCCGAGCAACTTATTGTTTCCCACAGTACCATTTTCGTCCCACCTTGCGCGGATTAGGGCCACCTGACCGCCATTAGCATTTCGCGCAGAAAACGAAATAAAAGTGCTTTTCGTACAGATTTATATTGCATTATTTATTGGCTGTTCCTGGTTTGCAGCTGGAAATGTCGCAATTTATGGTCCGATTGAAAACGCGGAGATATTGGAAATATCGTTGTATAATATTGTAGATTATATTCTACGGCGTTGGATAATCTTGACAAATGTCGTTCGAGGAAAAGAGAGTTAAAAATGTACTTATATATAAGCATGAATTAAAAATAATTTATTGCAGAAATGCTATATTTACTAAAAATGATTTCTTTCTTTGTAAATTTAATGCATTTTTGATTTATCACTGTAATAATAATGAATAAATATTAAGAAAAATAAATAATGAAAAATATTTTTATGAAAAATCATTCATTCCAAGAAAAACTGATTTTTATTTATTGTTTATAATAACTAAACATTATTGTACACAAAACCAAATAAATATACTTCTAAAAATCTCAAAAATTACCTAAACAGATTCCATTTTGTCCAAACTAAAACTTTTCCTAAAAAATCTGCCTTCTTATCCCGACACCCATTGTTGCCAACCTTTGAAATCCGAACCGGATTCCCGCTCTTTCTCGTCCGCGATAAATCTCCCGGATCCAACGGAAATGTGGTGTTTCGCCGTCGCCGCTGTTTTCGGCTGCAACAAAATTTCGCGCGTAAAAAAGCAGATGACAAGTGTCTCTGACAGGTGATTGTTGTTGTTGTTTTTCGACTGACAAGTGCCAAAATGCCGATCGCCGCTCTCAACGGTGAAACGGTGAAATTGCTGAAAAGCACGCAGGTCGTGAGCAATATCTGGAGTGTCGTGAAAGAATTGGTCGAAAATTCGCTGGATGCAGGTGCCAGAAGTGTCGAGGTTTATCTCGTGAGTGAAACCTGAATATTTTTAACCTCAGTTTAAATGCGTTTTTTTATTTATGCTTATTAGTGAGTTGGTGGGGTTAGAATTTTTTAATAAAAAAACAAATAAAATAGTAAAAATGAGCTGAAATAAATATAAGTAATGAAAAATGTTGAGCAATTTGGGAAATATGAAAAAATATGAAATGTCTGAAAATACAAAATTTGAGTTTTTTAAACACAGAGTATTAAAAATCGTTTACAAAACGTTTGGAAATGTGTAAAAATATATTTTCATAATTAAGTAATATCCAAAAAATAACAATATACTTGCTTGTTCTTCGAAATTAAGTTTTGCCAAAAAATTGTAGTGCTTTTTATTGATAAAAAGTGACAGTTGTGTCAATATTTATTTTAGACAGATAATGGTGTATCATCAATTAAAGTGCGTGATGATGGAATGGGAATCAGCAAGGAAGATGCCACTTTGATGGGATTAGCATCTTATACATCGAAAATGAGCACTGTGAAGGATTTAGGTTTATCAAATATTTCTTTTACAATCCAATTTTTTACTTCTTTAAATAACCAGAACTCAATTAATTGCTTTTTCTTTCATTTATTTTAATTAATTTAATTAAAATTTAAATTATACTGATATTAAATAACTGTTAATTACTAAAAATGTTCTTCTAACTGAGTTTGACTCAATTGATTTCATATTAATTGAATGGAAATAAAGTTAATAACTTAAAACATTATACATACATTTCATTGTATCACTGAAATGATTATTAAGAAATATAAACAAATGTAGCTATTAACTTTTCCATTCACTTTCTGAAATACAAATCATTTTCCCTAACTTTATAGAAAGTTTAACAAGTTATGGATTTCGGGGAGTGGCTCTGCATTCAGTCTGTAATTTGGCAAATGTCACAGTGACAACCAAAACCGAAAATGATCAAGTTGCAGCAATTTACACTTTGGATCACAATGGGAACATTGAAAAAACCGATTACAGTCATGGAAATAATGGTATATATATGCAATGTATTTGACTCTTAAATATATTATTTGATTAATGAAATAAATACTCTCACAATACATTTATATATAAAATAAAATAATACACAAAATGTGTATGAGGAATGAAAAGATAAACAAATGTAAACTCTTTCAGGCACCACAGTGGAAGTTAAAGATTTTTGCAAACGTTTTCCTGTGAGACGAAAAATTCTATCCGAATCAAAATCACTGAAGAAGGATTTGAAAAATGTTGAAATTCTGATAAAAGATTTCAGTATTTGCAATCCAGAAGTTCGATTCCTTCTGCAGATCAACAACAAATTGATTTTCACCAAACCGGTTGCAAAAGATCTGAACCAAGCTTTGTCACATGTTATCAGTTACAAAAATGTTCTGAATTTGCATCAAATCAATTTTTCAAATGCAGAGGTATTTCCTCTTTTGTATTTTTTTAAATATTATGATAATTTTATTAATAAAATTATATTAAAGGACAAAGTAATATTCTTTAATAATTAATCAGTTTATAAATAATATATATAATAATTCATAAATTAATAAATTAATAAT
>JABFPB010008414.1:0-10160 GCA_022817645.1 Ceratoteleas bidentatus | reverse complement strand
TGTATATGAGATTTCATATTAAATTTAATATTAAATTTAATGTTATTTCTAATATTAAATCTAACATATATTTTTTTTCAGTAGGGTGGAACAAAAAGTGAAAATAAAGATTAAATTTTGAAAAAATATACATGAAAACAGTGCGAGATTTTTCCAGACTCAAACAGAAGTATTTTGAAATAATTAATATTTTTTTACAATGTGTCGTTGACAGAAAAGTCTTGTTAATAGTTGTATGACTTTTAGATTGAAACATTGATTGTTTAACACAGTTTTGCATAATTCAATAATCGTTCGGTGAGGTTATAGAATGAAGTATAAATTGTTTATCTTTCTGACATTTTGCCGTTGTTTATTTGTTGCAGAATAGATAGAATGTTCACAACCTCAAGAAAATTGGAGAACTTTAAAATCTCATTGTGGATTATTTATTTGTTCTCTGTTATTTATTTAAATTATGTAAAAATGGTGTTCTTATTTATATAAAAACGATGTGAAGTTGTGAACAATTCTTTCTAGTTTTTACTCCCAATTCTCAATGTAAGACTTTCAAACTATCAAACGTGATGATGATTATTTAAAAATTCTTAATAAATTCTTAAATTTTTTACAAACCTGCAACTGCGAGATGATATATGAAGTTTTCAGATATTTAAAAAAAATTTGTATCGAATGTCTTCAAAGATACGTATTTATGGAAATATTCAAAGATTTTTAGAATAGTTTAGGAATTCAGTTTTTATTTACTTTTGTTTGTTTCAAATTGGTTCAAACTGTTGTTAAAAATATTTGAATGAAAAAAAATAAAAATATTTTTAAAAAATCTCCTTATTTCAAAATGTAAGTTCATCGAACAGGCAGCGCCATCGAACGCGCTGATTTACATTATAATTGAATGAAACCCGAGTTGGAAATTTGTTTTGCCGCGCGCTGATTGGAATTATGCATGCGTCTTTGTTCGCCCGTCTTTATTCTCCCGTCTAGACAATCGCTTAAACATTTGACGACGATCGCGTTAAAATGAGATTCGCGCGTGTTCGCGGCTAGTCGCGAATAAATCTATACTCCGTCCAAGGAATATTCGGGCAGACCCGTCAGCCTGACTTATTCACCCGAACACTTTTGTCCGTGTGATCAATAAATAATCGCTATAATTAGTCGCGTTTTTTTCAATTATTTAGCCGACACGTCTGTCGAAACTGCCGGCTGCGGCAGTTTCATTTATAAAGTACGAAACGGCACTGTTTATCGAAATTTAAATATTCCATTTTGCATAATTAACGCGGCGCCGCGGAAAAAGTGAAATTGCAAAAACTTAATTATATATATAATTTATAATTTATATATATATATAATATATATATAAATTATTTCCTACATTGGTTCCGTCACCACAAATTAACATAAAAAGTCACTAGTTGCATCAAAATATAAATAAATATACACATACATGCCTAGTATATCTATATATACTGCTTTACCCAAAAAAGCATACAAACTTCATTTTGTCACATTTTTCTAAAACTATTGTTCCAGCTTTCTATATATTTCTAATTTTACGTTTCGTACTAATGGTAGTCGAACTATTTGTCGAATTATATCATAGTACCAAATATAAAATCTACTTATGTTTAGATTATCCCTTTCAGTATTAATTTTTTTTTATTTTTTTTTCATTTTTCTCCCACCCTCTAATTTTTTATCCCTAATACACCCTCTGTCTTCCGACTGCTAACAGACGTTAAAAACGCGCCGTTTTTGTTATTGTTGCACGTAGTTCGAGCAATTGGCTTTCACATGGATGGAACGACAGAAGCTGGGCGGCTCATATTCATCGCACAGGGCGCAGAGTGAAAAGCATGTCGTAGTTTGCAGCACGACTCTACAGGCGGACACCATCATGGACTTTCTCAATGAATTTTATGCTCATCCATTACTTCAGGCAAGTCAAATATCACGCTCTGCCTAGGACTGTGTGTAACGTGTTGAGCCGTTTGTTCGTTTCTTTCGTCTGGTTTTTGTTACACAGTGTCGCGGAAAAATGATTCACCTGAAATAGTACTTAGTATCAAAAGTCGTCTTCTATATATCCACCCTTCAATTGATATATTGTATTTTTTTTCTATTTTCCAGAAAGTCAAACACCGAGATTTGAACCGGCGCCCCCTCGGTTACGAACCGAATTGTTACCTCTTGGCAAAATTACGTTACCTCGTTGTCTTCTGTATAAATATTCTCTCACTTAAGTTTCTTCGTTATCTCACAGAACTTACGTAAGAAGGAAGTTATATAGACTAAAATGTTACCTCTTTGGCCAAGAGGTAACGTATTCGGCTCCGAACCAAGGAGACACCGGTTCAAATCTCGTTGTCTGACTTTCCAGAAAATGAAAAAAATATAATATATCGATTGAAAATTAATAGTTGCGTTCTTTCAGACGCTGATAATTGTTAGAAGCTCGGAAATTGCGGTGGCTTTTTTATTATGTTAAAATTATAGGGGAATCGCGGTTTGTCAGCTAAGCGTCAATTTAAGAGACCGATAGGTGCGATTATCGGTGGAATCGATTTCGGGTAAAAAGTGACGTTCGAGTGGGATTCTGAAGACGTTTCAGAATCTACGAAAGGCGGAAAATCGGTTTTTGACAAACGACATTTTAATGTGTCGAATTTTTGCTTGGCTGTTAAGGCAAATTTTAATGACATTTAACAATTATATTTAAGGATATGTGTTGAATTATTAGATTTTAATTTTGTAGGTTAGTTTCCAGTTGTTTATGTATTTTTGCATAATTACGAAATAAAGTCTGTACATTATAGGTAGGAAAAATTATATTTGGGCAATGTAAGGCAGATTTAGGATAATATATGAGATGCTGCATATATGAACATATATGTTGACATATATTCGATATTCATGGCATGTCATCATATATGCCAAAATATGCCATATGTATCCAATTATGTGTAAGCACATTTGATATATCGTTGTAGAAAATGCAACGATATATCAGTTTGAAAATTAAAGGCAACAAACTGAAAAAAATTAATTTTCAATTAACCTAAAAAATCACTCAGTCATAAATCTGCGTTAAGAGATGAGTAAGAGACTATTTTTCAGTATGTTTCTCATCTATAAATATTGTTTTTTTATAATTTAAAAAAGTTATAAATGTATATAATAATTGTTAAACCATTATACGTTATAATCATGTTCGCGATCGCATTCCATTTTATATATTTGCTGATGCAACTTTAATGAGACAGAACGTTTCTGCTAATCAAATTAGGTCAAACACTAGACATTGTTCCTATACAAATTCTATCAGAAATCGAATATAAACTGAGTTTAAATATGAATATCAGTGAAACCTTATATAAATTTAACCTCTTTCTAAAATAAACATCCCCGAAAAAATATGATAACACTTTTTAGGTTAATTTCATAATTTTTTTAATAAACTGACAATTCCACGATCTTGATTTCTTTTAAATTCAAATAACGCGTTAAAATTTGTGTTTGATATTTCAATTAAGGTACAAAAATAGACGATTTGAGTTTGCATCTTATTATTTGCCAGTCACTGATACACCCAATACTGCACTCTAATGCTAAGGAAATCAAGGACCTCACTTTGCAATGTACCATTACCGAACGGTTGAGAAACTGGCGCATCAATCAGAAACGTGCTGGGACATCATCCAGAAATGTGCACCAACGATGCATGTTACGATGTCCCGCAGTATCACTAACGTTAGTGGCTGCGTTTCTCAAATTACGAGCCGAAGCACTCGCGGTAATAACAGCGTTTTGGATGACACTAAGAGCTTCAATTTCATCGATTTTCTTGTGGAAAAAGTGGGTTATTAAATTCAAATACTTTCACGAGAGACTAAACAAATTTTATATTTCCTTAAATGATCAATTATTCTAAATGTGTCAAAATCATTGAATTAAATTTTTTTACATAATTTTTTTAATTTTATACATTGTAAACAACAAATTAACAGTATCAGGTTTTCAAAATGAGACTTTTTAAATTTTAATTTCAGATCATTTCCCGTTTTTCAGGGATTTTGTTAGTTTTGTTAGTTTTATCATCGGCTATAAAATCAGGGAATTTTGTTTTATTAGCAGTTACAGTTTTTTTATTTGGTATTTTTAATTTTTAATTTTAATTTTTAATTCTTAATTCTTAAATCTGTAATTTTAGATAGTAATTTTGTAATTTTATAATTTCAATTTTTAATTCTGTAATTTTAAATTTTTATTTTTAAGTTTGTAATTTTAATTTTTAATTCGATAATTTTAGTTTTTAATTTTTAGTTTTGTAATTTTAATGTTCTCATATTTATTTTGTAATTTTTATTTTTTGTTTAATTTATAAAAATCATGCTATTAAATTTCACAATTCCAGACCATTTTTCGACTTTTTAGGCATTTTGTTAGTTTTGTTAACTTCGTCATAATTTTGTTTAGTCGTAATTTCACTGCATATGCAAAAGTTCGTTATTTCTGGAAAGCATCGATGACATTGCAATTTATAAATGCATTTACAATACAACGAATGTTCGTAAATAATGCATGTGTGCAATTACGCAGTGTAAATCCTTACGACATTCAATAAACGTGTTACCCGAATGACTTTTATGGTCAGACTTTAATTTGCGTGAAAGTCGACGGGTAAGTTTCCGCTGTCGAAATTCGGTTATTAGCTTCCGACCAATATGATCTCGCGTATTACAAATGCGTCTGCACCGTGAATGTAGCAGAAATAAATCATGCGCGATTTACGTAAGTTCCTTGCTTGGAATACGTATGACTCAGTTATTTGCCTAGATGTCTGTTACACGTGCGACATAGGCGTCTAATTTTTTTAAAAAAACAAATAATTTAAAATGGAATCTAAGTGTTTTCGATGGAACAAAATACTTTTGATAATCTCGATTAAAATATTTAAACGAGAAATAGATGTAATATTTCAGGATGCATCAATGAAAAGTATAAATCGATGTTTTTTTAAATAAGTGATGTTTGTCAAGATATAGTCAGCCAAACATTATATTTGTAGATTTTTTGTAATAAAATGTGAATGTTATTTATTTATATACTAAATACAATTAGGAAAAGTAACTATATAACTAATCTGCTAATTTAGTATGGTAAAATTCATCAAACAATTTTTCACTGAATTCAACGTTGTCGAACTAATCTAGGATAATATGATTAATAACTCGTTGGAGGACAAAAAAAGGAAATGTTGCTTCCATTACAATGTTTTATAAAATTAGTAGATGAAAGGAAATAAAATATATAAGCAGTAAGTAAAAATTGTTCACTGATTCAGAGAAATTGGGAAATTGAAATTTCTCCCCTAATGTAATTCCAGATTAATGTTGAATCCATTAATAGTACCAAGTTATCAAACTTCAAATATCCTGACTATGCTATCCATACGAAATCCGTTTAAGGTGATTTGGCAGTCATAAATCACCAGATTATGACATTTTTTCATTAATTTTGCCGAATAGACAAACTAATCCTACCGGTGAGACTGAATTATTTTATCCTGACAAATTGATTTTATTTGTGTAATTCGACAACAAAATCATTGAAGTCCTTGTAATTGTTTGAAGAGACAAAATTTCAAAGAAACTCTTCGAATTAAAAAAACTGATAATACAATAATTAACATATTTTGAGTTCAATTTTTTAATTCTTCCCGTACAATGTGAAACATTTTATATAATTTTTTTTTACTTAAATCTCTCTTTAATTTACACCAGAAATAATTTCACTAATGCAGAAACGATTTTGTTAAAAAATTGTCTGTAAAAAGAATATTTCATCCAAAGGATGAACATTACTAAATGTTAATTAATTATTTAATTAAATTAATTAAAAAATTAATGAAATAAATTAAATATTTAAAATTAAATCTAGGATTTGGGTTTAATTTCTTTTATTTGATTTTATTTTTTGTTTACAATATTCTTAATCTCTTTTACTCAGATAAGAAAAGAAAATGTAATTTCTTCGACGTCGTAGCTATACATCCGAAGTCGTAAAATATTGAACTCGTCCTTTTTCCCGTTCGTCTCAGATTAAAATGCATCAATGAAAAGTATAAATCGATGTTTTTTTAAATAAGTGATGTTTGTCAAGATATAGTCAGCCAAACAATATGTTTGAAGATTTTTTGTAATACAATTTAAATTGGTTAATAAGTATGATTGGTCCACGTAAAAATCTTCTAGGATTATTACGTGGTCCTTCTTTCGCCGATGGAACTGGACACGACAATGCGGATGATCCTGCAAGTGCCGATTTGGGCGCAGAGGGTCATCTACATTCAAGGATCTTGTCTGAAGGACGGTGACCTAGCTCGGGCGAGGATGAATGAGGCGGAAGCCTGCTTTGTTCTCGCGGCAAGGAATTACGCTGATAAGACTGCCGCGGATGAGCACACAATTCTCAGGTACGAATCCGCCTGATAGAACTTTCACGCGTTCCCGGATCTCGCGCGAAATTGCTTTTTGAATGCAGACGATGTTTCCAATTTTCCTATTTCGACTACTCGACCACGGTTTTCGATTTTCCGAACGCAAAGTTCGGTTTTTGAGTTCAAAACACACGAAAAGAATAAGGAAATCCAAAAGGAGAGCATAATAATATTTTATTATTTAAATATAAGCTATAGTTTCAATTTTTAATTGTGTCATTTTAACTTTTAATTTTGTAATTTTCATTTTTTTATTTTTTAACTTTAATTTTTTATTTTGTAATTTTAATTTTCAGATTTGTAATTTTACTCTTTTAATTTTTGATTTTTTTATTTTAATTTTGATTTCTTAATTTTTAATTATTAATTTTGCAATTTAAATTTTAAATTATACAATTTTAATTTTTGATTTTTTAATTTTAATTTTCAATTATGTGATTTTAATTTTATATTTTTAATTTGTGATTTTTAATTGTGTAATTTTAATTGCAATTTTGTAACTTTAAATTTTTTATTTCGTAATTTTTATTTTCAGATTTGTAATTTTATTTTTTAATTTTGCAATTTTAATTTTGATTTTTTAATTTGAATTGTTATTTCTTAATTTTCAATTATTAATTTTGCAATGTAAATTTTAAATTATGCAATTATAAATTTTGATTTTTTAATTTTAATTGTCAATTTTGTGATTTTAACTTTTAATTTTTAATTTTTAATTATGTAATTTTAATTTTCATATTTTAACTTTAATTTTTAATTTCGTAATAATAATTTTCAGATTTGTAATTTTATTTTTTAATTTTTCAATTTTAATTTTTAATTTTGTAATTTTAATTTTTTATTTTTTACTTTAAATGTTATATTTTAATTTTCAATTATTAATTTTGCAATTTTTATTTTAAATTTTGCAATTTTTAGTTTTTAATTTTACAATATTTATTTCAATTTTTAAATTTTAAATTTCAGTTGTGTGATTATAATTTTCAATTTTTATTTTTAATGTTGTATTTTTAATTTTTGATTTTTAATTTTGTAACTTTAATTTGTTATTTTTTATTTTGTAATTTTAATTTTCAGATTTGTAATTTTAGTTGTTAATTTTTGATTTTTTTTAATTTGAATTGTTATTTCTTAATTTTCAATTATTAATTTTGCAATTTTTATTTTTAATTTTTAAATTTTCGTTTTTTGTTTTGTGATGTTAATTTTCAATTTTTTTATTTTAATTTTGTGATTTTAATTCTTAATTTCGTTACTTTAATTTGGGACTTTTTACTTTTAATTTTCAATTTTAATTTTGCAGTATTAACTTTTAACATTTTAATTTATAATTTTTTATTTTAAATTTTTTATGTTTTAATTTTAACTTTTTTTCTTAAATTTTTTATTTAAATTTTTTATATTTTAATTAAAAATTTTGTATTTTAATCATTTCAAGATCGATTATTTCAAATCGTTGAAAACGTCATCCATACGATAATTTTCGGCGAATTAGTCGTTTAACAATTGCACAACTGCTACATTTTAACCAAGCAAACAATGAAAGCTAATGAATTATCGCTTAGCCTAACTTATTCGAATGTTTCGTGCAGGTCTTGGGCTGTCAAGGACTTTGCCCCGAATGTTCCTCAGTATGTTCAGATCTTCCGTCCGGAGAACAAGCTTCACGTAAAGTTTGCTGAACACGTCGTTTGCGAGGACGAATTCAAGTATGCTCTTTTGGCGAACAACTGCACATGTCCTGGTGCGTCGACCCTGGTCACACTTCTTCTGCACACATCGAGGGGACAGTAAGTTCGAACCGGACTTTGCTTCCCATTATCCAAATGAGCGAGCTTCATTCAAGATCTCCTCCAATTGCGTCAACTTTAATTGAATCCCGCAATATCCGCACTGGAAAAAGTTTCGTCGAAAATGGTTAATGTTTGGGCGCTTATCGAAATCTTTGAGCGATATTTCCATTTACTCTGTAAAAAGGGAAGTTCAATTATAAAACAGGATTTCAAGCACATTTATTGTAAATTCGAAGTTGAAATTCAAATTCTAGTGTATTGCACTTTTTTACGTGCAACTGAATTGAAGAAATTTGCCTTAAAATTACTACTTTTTTACAGTGCAGGAATGACGTTTAGAACTGACCCAAAATTTTGTAAAATCAAATTATTTCATATTTTCTTAGAATATATTTTTGAACATATGACACTACTGTCAGCCTAAATTAAAATAAAGTATGTTTTGAGATTATGTACATTTTTTAAATTTTAAATTAAACAATTTTAGAAGAACTTTTTTAGTGCGAATATATTGGGTAATTTTGGATAATTGAATAATGTTTTGATGATATTTAAACAATAGGCTAATTTGAAAGGAATATTAAAGAAAAGTTAAAAATTCTTTTTCATTAGTTATTTTAAGTTTAAATAATAATTTTTTTAAAGTAACACATATCTAAGGTAATAAAAAATACTTTCAATTTAACATTCTATATGGAGATAAAGTTCCAATATATTAAAAAATGTCTGATCTTTCCACTCTTTTAGGGTTTATGCTTTACAAGATTCTAACTTTAATAAACCATCTTCACCCTCATATTTATATTTATACGAAAAATGTTTGTGCTTTCGTCATTATCTCCACCTACAAAAAAACTTCAAAGAGGGTAGCGGAATAAGAATGGCGTGAAGGTCCCATGTGATAAGAAATAAAAAACAGGTCGAAACTGAAAGAGATGGTTTTTACATCTTTTACATCTATTCTTTTACTTTACATATTTTTCTATATATATAAATATGAAATATTAGCTTTTTAATAATTATTCCGAGCAAAATCTTAAAATATTTTTTCGCGTTCACTTCGCGTTCATCTTTAATGTTTAAAATAATGTTTAAAAAGTATTTTAAACATTATTTTAAACATTAAAGATCACATTTAAAAGTAATTTGTACAACAATGATTAAACAGTACAAAAATTGAAATAAACTGAAAAGACCAATTAGTAATACAAAATTATTTGTTAACAAATTTTAATTTTTAATTTTTCAATTAAATTTTCAATTGCTTCAAAGTAAAACTTTTCAAAACATATAAAACATTTTTTTTCAATCCACACCTTCGCAATAAATGTGAATTTCCTATTAATTGAATACGAAAATGAAAAGAGATATTTTTTGTCAATTGTTGGTTTTTCGTGTAATTTTGGAATTTTAATGATTTATGTAAACATTGCCACCTTATATAGTTAATTTTGATTTTTCTGTTCGCACTGAGTTCTGTGAAATCGTTTTTCAAATGTTATAAACAACATTTCAATAGTTGTTCATTATTTATGAATAATGAGAAAACAAAAAATAAGAATTTTATAAAACTTTAAAGTTGGGTTCTTAGAATATTATAATTTAATTTGCCAAATTTTCAAGCAAATCGACTACGCAGAAATCCAAATATTCGATGTTACAGTTTCATTAAAACACATGGATAGTATCACTATATATATCATTTTTCAGCAATTTTGGCATCTAATATCTATGTACACTGAAAAAACTAACCTAAAAATTCGTTTTTAATGAAAACGATTCCTTTTCAATGAAAAGGATTCCTTTTCTGCCAAAATGATTTCTTTTGTGCCAAAATGCTTTATTTTGGCCCAAAAGGATATTTT
>JABFPB010008413.1:0-10162 GCA_022817645.1 Ceratoteleas bidentatus | reverse complement strand
CGACGAAGCGCGACAACACGGCCAGCCGAGCGTCGCTGCGCGCGCCATCGCGCTCTCTCTCTCGCGCCGCCGGGCGGCCGCGCGCGCTCCTTGTCGCGGTCGGCACAAGTGGATTTCGCGTTCCCCGCTGACACGGCCGACGGCCGAGTGCCGCGCTGTGCGTCGATCTGCCGCCGTGTTGAGTGTCGTGCTGGTGTTGTTGTTGTTGTTGTTCGCGAGCCCGGCGGACGAGCAGTCGGCCACAGGTGGTCCAGCGGGGAAAGCCGCTCCGGCGAATTTCGTAGGTTCACGAGACCCGCTGCGGCGTCGGAGTTGGCCGATGGGAAAAGGATGAGCTTGCTTGAAAAACTGTTGACAATTACCTGTGTAAACATTTTTTTAAGGAACGTATGTCACAGATATGTCAATCATATGTCATATATATGACACGTGTATGTCACATATATGTCATATATATGTTGCACATATGTCACCTGTATGAAACATATATATCCCCTATATTAAATGTTTAAATAGGTATTGTAAACCAGTGAGATTCTTCTTGGATCTGTGTATGTTTTCTTGAGAACTGTCAAAAACTATAGATTGTCATAGGGAATATTAGGAAAAATCTGTAGATACATGTTCAATTCTTTGGTATATACATATATGAGTATAGAAATACTACCTATCGATTTCCATATGTTTTTCTACATTTTTTGTGGGGATTTATTCGTTTCTAATTCACTTTTAAAACCTTTTTATAACAGTGGCACTGACAGCTGATCATGTAATGGGGTTTGTTTGGGTTGGTGGTTGATTGGTTGATGTAAGGTGGTTTTTGGGCTTGTTTATTGTGGGAAGGAATGGAGTAATGGAAAGTAATCTCGCGACTGCAACATCCAGGAACAACATTTTCGATGGGGAAACCGTTTGTTGACATCTCAAATAAAAATGACCGCAAGCCATTGTTTTCTTTTCATTTTCCTGTCTACCTAATTTCGACGCTGCGAACGCCAGGTACAGACGCAGAGGTTCGTGTTGGAAAGTCGATGGCAGTTTGCGCTTCGAAAGGCCGGTTTTTTCAAATTCGTCGCACGAAGCTGGCCGGCTCGTGACAGGTGGCTCTTTTGGGGAATTTTGCGCGACATTCAGTGTGGCGTTTCGAAACGGATTGGGCGTTGTTGTGTTGCAAACGTGGAGCGCTTCTTCACCTTCCGGGGATTATGAATGGGGGGAATGGGGTATTGACAAGTGGATGGCAATGTTGTTTATGTATGAAAATGCCACTGGAAAGGGTTTAATCGAGCTCTGGGATGGGATTAAGTAGATGTAATGGGAATTGAATATCGGATATTGTTATTTCGGAAAGTTTGACAGTTGACTGGATGAATAAAGATATGTTTGTTATCTGTGTTAGGCAGTTAATTAGTCACTATATTGCACTTCGAAATAATTTGTTTCAATTTATTGATTGTCTCAGTCAATTAATATGATATTAACTTTGGATTTGGTGGGTTGTATTTATCAATAACAACCAACTATATTTATCAGTAATCAATTAATTATGTAGATGAAGTTTATTTTAATATCAAAAGGGGCTTAAGACAGTTGTAGTTAAGCCTCAATAAATATCTTATAGAAGACTTAGTCAAGCAGCCTTGTTTTGTATTTTGCCCATAAAATATTAATGACAAAGCATTTGAGTAACATTTTTCTTGTTTAAAAGAGACCTTGTTTTATGAGTCTGGATTATTAAAGTTTTTCAAAATGTGGTATTTAATTATAGATTATTTTCATGGTATGATTTATTGTATTCTTAATCAGTGTATCAGGATTCAGTTTTCTTGCAGTATCCAATCAGTGACATCTTTAAGGTCAGGTCAAGCTAAATAATCCAAGCAGAGTAATTTATATTAGAATACTTAATTCGTTATCAAATATAATTTATTGGAAAAAGTCATTTTTGTTATGCTTGAAAAATGACAAAGATTGATATTTTAGGTAAAGCAATAAAAAATAAGGCATTCATATTTCTGATACCATTATTGATTTCTTCTGCAGTCACATCCAAATTGTAAGATAAAAGTTGCAATCTATATTCACTTCCTTCATTTAATTTTGAAAATATTGGTGCAGTAAGCATTTTTAGTTTACTGATTACATACTAATATCATTTCATGTTTGAAATAATTTGAACAGATTATTTCAGGATAGTTATTACTGTTTTGTAATAACTATCTTGAAATACTCTGTTTCATTCATTTCTCAGGATACACTACAAATTGCTTTTAGACAATCTAAATTTACAAGTCAAAATTAACTTTATGTTACAGGCCAAAATTAATTCTTCTGCACACAAAAAGCTATAAAACATTAGGTAACTGATTAATTTTGCTATGTGTATGTCATATTTAAGTTTACAAATATATGCTTAAATCCTATTAGTATATTGATACATTGATTAAACAATGTTTTACATTGTGATTCTTAGTAAAAACAATCAAAGGACAGCATTAATTTCATATAAACAAAAACCTTTTACGTAATTGTCTTCCGTAATTACAGAATTAGGGTTGTTTAATCGATAAACGTCACTTTGATGCATGTAATTTGTTTGTGTTTACTATGACAAATAACAAATACATGTTATAGATGAATGGTCCTATTTGATAATAGCATTGTCAAAGAATAATAGTGAATAATTGTACGAAATTTCGGATGATTATCAATTGAATACTTGGTACTTTTCAAATTTCATGGAATATTAAGTTTTAACATTAATTACCCATTTTGACAGCTTGTTTCCAATAACTGCCTAATTATAAACAGATAATATTGGAACATCCTTTTGTTTTCAAATTATTTATTTGTTCAGTGCTAACTTTTTAAATGTATTGACTGCTTTATCAATGAAAATATTGCGAAGTAAATAAAATGCGAATGTGAAGTATGATTAATCACATTGCAAACACATTACTTGACAAATAAGATTGTGTAGTTACTGATGCATTCTCGCACATTTCGAGACAAGATAATGCTTTTGCATTTGAAATTAATTAAATTCCAAGACGTTCGTTACAAAACATTCAAACAGCGAATCAGCCTGTATTTGAACACATACAACTTATTATAACAGACTTGAAATTTTCCTTCAACAATCCCATTAAATCTCCAATGTCATTTTCACAGTGGTAAAAATAATTAACTGTTTGCAACATTAAAAAGTCAATTCCCCAGTTTTTTAAATAAATTAAAATAATTATTCTGCTCAACAAAAAGCCAGCCTGAAATCGATCAGAAAAGGATGTGCACAAAATTACAGTTTTTCACATGTTTCGTGGAAGTTTGTAAAAATTGAGTCACCTGGCTTCTTATCTTAGAACTCTAAGCAAACTTTTCTTATTTTAGTTTTGGAAGTCAACATTTGAAACCAGCCATTCGACGACACATCTCGACTTTTTCCAACGACTAAAACATTCCTCGGACATTTTGCACAAATTCGGATAAAAAATTCACCTTCCACCCGATAAGAATACTAAAATGCTTCGCGAAAATAATTTACGAATGCACGTAAATTTTGTTCGTTCTTAACAAGCAGCCAACGGACTGAAAATATGTCTAGAACATGCAAATTCGCGAGAATGCATTAACACGTGCGTTACATTTGTCATTTGGTTGTTGTTAGACTGAAAAAGAATGGCGACGTATTTCAAGTTTTGAGGAACGTAACTGGTTCTCCGCGATAATTTCGAGTTGATTAAAAGTCTACATAAATTCAATTAAAAACCGAACAATGGAAATCAAACGTCGCGGGTATTACGCGTATCATATACTGACCCGAGATAACAATTGCGACGTAAACATTAATCGGCCTGAATGAATGAACGAATGTATGTTTATCAAAGATAAGTTGTACACCTCGACTTATCTGCTCGTTTCCCCCTCGCGGCGTTGGAACGTGACTAGCGCGCCCAGCGTCGTGTTTTATTATGCCAAAAAATGAAGTTTCATCCTGGCTAAACAATCTCAATAAAAAAGAAATATATTACTAATATATTCCCAATACATTGTAATAATTAGAAATATATTTCAAATATACTGAAAAAATCATAATATATTGCAATAATTAGAAATATATTATCAGTATATTTCAAGAATTCGGAATATACTACGAATATATAGGGAATACTTTTTTTTATAAAATCCCGCGCAATCAGGTTTTTAACAAGATTTGCTAATTCAAAAAATACTCTTTTTTCCAGAACTGACAATTATTTTACAGATGAGTTGGTAAACAATTTCGGTTAGAAGGGTTTTGTTCTTTGACGTGTAAATATCTCGTTTCAGTATAATTGCTTTAATTTTTTGTTACGTAATCCTTTAATGTCTAATTGTCGGTTAGTGAGACAAATGGGTTTGCGGGATATTGAATAAGTGTTTCTTTGATTGCAATGTGTAATTCTTGCGGTGAAAATGTTGGTGCAGAGTAGTTAGGAGAGTTGAGTTTTGCAAATTGAAAAATTGATGGAATTTAAATTATTTTTCTTTTTATTTCATCTGAATAAGTGGTTTACATTTTATGAAATTGGTAGATCTAACGGTAAACAAGCAAATAATATGATTGTTGTGGAAATAATTCATAACAGAGAGATGGATATAACTGATTTATATAATGAAAAATGGTGAAAGAATTTTTATTTGTGAAATTCATTTATGACTTTTACTCAGCTACAGATTATCGTTATACAATATTTAAAGCTCTCAAAAATGTATTAATAACCATCGTTAAACATTTTCATTTCGAATCACAATATTGAAATACAAATGACATGCTTTTAAACATTTATGTACATTTAATCTCCCTACAAGTACACATTTAAGTAGATGATTTAACTGTATTTGTTGCTAAATTTACTTTTCCTGTAAACACGAATTTATTTTTACTTCCGTGAACTAATCAGACTTCCAGTCAGAAAAAGGAGAAACATCAAATCATACACACTTAGCCTCTTCCTGCACTTGGCATCATTTGATACCAGATATTCGACATATTTCTATCTATAATCTTATATTTATAGGCTTCCAAGAATTTACTTTAATAAGTAGCTAATTTACTTAATTTAATCGAAAGTAAATATTACAGACTTTATTTATAACAATTTATGTAATGTAAAATGAATATTTAATTTATTTGATAAACGTTTTAATAAACGATGTTTAAACCTAGTTTAAACGTCGAAAAATAAAGAAATTGTATTAAATGTTAAATGTTGATAGAATTTTATATTTTATTTAATGTAAATTTACCAATAAAGCTTCAAATTCTAATTGTCAAAGTACCACTAAATTTAAATTTCGCATTTATCATTCAAATAAAAAATCTGTGTAAAAAGGTTCAAATGTGAGGTTACGTCAACTCGCACTTTCCCGTCGCTTCTTCCACTTTATTGCAATCCAATGTATACATTATTGCTAATTTCTCCCCACTAAACACAACAATCTTTCCGCGTTAACACGCTAAATTTGCCGTAAATTTTCGTGTATTGCATCGTGAAACGCAATGATTTGCGCGAAGAGGTTAAACTTGTTTTCGTCCCTGGGTGAACGTCGATTCCGATCGTGCAACACCCGTACCCGTGGTATGGCATGACAAAAGGTCGTCGTAAACATTTCGCGGTGAATAGCTGCTTAATGGTCGCCTGCTCATCACGATTATTATCTAATCCGCGTACGTTTCGAGCAAGCCGCGTATCACGGCCAAATTCGCTGTTTTCTTTGCCGCGCATTTTCCCTTCTATTTGTCATTTCGCTCGCTTACACGTACACGCTGTCAGAAACTGTAAAGCTCTAATGCACATTGGGATGTGACAAAATTAAAATGGAACAAACTGTTAAATTTGTTTTGCTAAAACTTGATATATAAAATTGCATACTTGTTATTTAATCAGATTCTCTTAATTTAATGAATTTTGTTTTAATTGTAATGTATTACTGTGAAAATTGGAAAATACAGTGCTAAATATGCTGAACATAGTTTCAAACTAGATGAAGTATTGAAGATGTTATATCTCAATACTAAAATGCAATTTCTAGAAAATGTTCAGGAATTTGGCACAAGAATTGTAGAATTTTACAGTACAATAAACTGTACGGAATTTCAGTGCAAGTGGAAACTACTAAAAACATTCACATCCCCGAATTGATAGTTCGTGAAAAGAAGAAGGTAAATAAGGAAATGTTAAATATTGGTTTGCGGCTTTGAATGTCATATTCAATTAAGATTACAATCACGTACATTTTTCGATGGTTCATCAGCGACACACCGGAAACTTAAACTGTTTTCGTTTGAATATGAAGATGCTAAAGAAAGCATAATACCAACCCAGAAATGAAAATTCTCAACGAAAAGGAAGTTGGAACCCCTTACTTTGTAAATTTTCGACCTTTTTATAAAGATTTCAGGCTGTTTTAGAAGAGCATAAAATTCTAATTTTTATTAAATAGCTATTGTAAAGAACTAGAACAGAATAAAAAGTGGGGGTACCAGCTTTTTTTTAAGTAAATTTGTTTTACCAACTTTTAAGCAATAAAATTACATATTATTAACTTTAAAGTTATACCAATATTATACATTAACATACAATTGCAATTTTAAATTTGAACACTAATTCTTTACAATAGGATTTTAAATTTAAAGTATTACTAAGATAATATCTTTACATTTAGTTGTACTGCAAAATTCAACTTCGACTCTAACTGTGCAGTATATGTACTGTAAAAAAATCCAACCAGTTTACAGTTTTTTACATAGTAGAATCGCGTCCGCGATACCTGCGACCTTTTACCGGACGAACGCGTTTTTGCGACACAGTAAGCGTCATTGATAAGTGGCGGCACTTAACTGCGCACCGATTGCAAATTTATGCAGGCGTGGCCATTTTTTCCGCCGTCCGAATAATGATTCACTTCTTTCGCGATTCGCTTCTTTCGCTCTCGCGTGACTCAGTTTTTGTTACGGGATTCGCGGAATTCTTCGCATAGAGCATATTTTGCGAGGGTTAGCTAAACGCGTTTTGTCAACCTGTTTTGGTCAGTCGGGGCAATTTGCTGAGCTGAAGTTTTTTCGGTGAAACAATTTTTTAAAGTGTATGCTTTAGAAGATACGGAATTCTGGCTGAACCAAGGTTTTTAATACGCTGGAATTATCAAAAAGTATAATGAATTTCACATAAAAATGTAATTTCATTGTTTTATTATATTTATTAATTATATTTTATGCATCAAAATATTGTTTATATAATACTTATCGATTGTACAAAAAGTAATTTTAATCATCAGATCTTTATCAGCCCAATTTGTTCCATTTTTCTAGATTGTTAAAGCTTTGTCTTAACTGGAACTGAATTTCAAATCGGTTACCGCAGAATAGGCGTTTTGTTTCTCGTGTTAATTAATTTTAGAAAATTAACGCTAGACGCGGAGTCCCCTTTTCCGCGACCCGCGGGCATTGTTCGATTGTTCGCGGCAGCGCGGTGCTGAGAATTACTGAAATTTGAGTCGTGAAAAAAGTGGATTGCGTGGCAAAGTGGCTTTCACTTTCCTCCATTCAGCTCTTTCTTCGCGCAGGTCGAAGTGTCCGCACCGGCCGATTTGTGTCGGCGCCGCGATTTGTCGCTGCCAATTAAGTTATCTCTTGTTCAGTACTGCTCCTGTGATTCAAATGTTAAACTTTCGACAGTCGAATTCTCGATGCCAAAGTCACCTTGATGTTTCGGAAAGCTTTTGCTTTTTAGAATTTTAACATAAATTAAAACTGAAATATTTATTTTGTCTGTATATTTTAAAAATTGTTTATAACAATTGTAAAAAAAACTGTTATTTGTACAATTGTAATAAACAATTTTCTCTACAAATTGTTTATAACAATTGTAATAAACAATTTATCGAAAAACCTTTTTTTATCTTCAAATAAAACAATTTCTACCTTCTTTTTTCCTTCATTCATTCATCAATGCAGAAATTCCGCGATTTCCTCACATAAGGTAGGCTAATTAAAATTCCTCTTCCTCTTCTCCCATCACACAATCACAGGACTGAAAAAAGGAACACATTTTTACTCTGAAAATGCAATTTACACCTTAGTCCTGCTTCTCCCTTTTCATTCCTGGATCTGGTGAAGTCAGACGGCACGGGAAAAACGCGCAGCGAAGACGCGACCAAAAAGTCCAGGGGCCGCGCTTTTTGTGACAGCCGCGGCATGCAACACAACGCGCGTCTTCCTTTTCACATATTTCTTTCAGTGCCGTTTTGAGGGATTCCTCACACGAGCGCGTAAGCTTGCCATCGGCTTTCCGACTAATCTCGGCGCGCGTATATTCTCCTATTAAACAGCGCGTCGTGCGCTCGCTTCTTTCAGTGTTCGCCGGCGAGTGATATTTAGGTGTAAATAGCGGTTGAACGCTGTGACGAGGTTTCCGTCGTCGCCAGTTTTTTATACCGCCATCCTCGTGTGCCAAGAGAAGCGAAAAAAGTCGTCGAAGAAACCATGACCACGTGCCATAGTTGGGCGCAGAGATAGAGAGAGAAGTGACGGTCGCGACAAAGCGAAAAAGGACAACGACAAACGTCACATTATGAAGGCACAGAAGTAAGTAACAGAGAGAGAAAGAAAGGAAGAGATGTGCTCAGAAAAAGAATGGTTTAATCAATCAACAGTTTTGGTTTGGTTATTAAATAAATTTGGACTCTGAATTGACTGACATTTAGTAAAATATAATTTTAGAAAAATGTATGTTTGATGTTGCAATAAACAATTTTAGTTGATGGAATCAGTATTTTTCTGAGCGATTAGAGATTCGAAGATGGGAACTGTGGATGGGTTGAAAAGTTGGTGACAGCGATGTTTTGACATTTTTGGTACTTGGAAAGATAAGTTTGTAGAAGTAATCATTTGGTGAGAAAAGACAAAGATATTTTATTTTAAATTTTATGGAAAGAAGTTGGTAATGCTGTGGAAAATTGGAAAAAAATACGTAAGGTAAGAGTTGTAGCAATTTTTATGAAGGTTTTGCCGGTGAATGCAGAAGATTGAATAACAAAGGGAGATATAAGACAGCTGATTTGCCGGCGGATAAAAATAATTCATCAAAGAGAAGTTTATTAATAAATTGTGTAAGATAATTTGTAGACAAATGATTTTTTTTAGATAAATTGCACGTTTTGATCAAAGGAGGATACATTTTGAATTATGAGACCTTCAACATAAAATTACACATTTTTTTATTCAGCTTTTAAAATACCTGTCATTTGACTTACTTAGTCTCAATAACTTTTCGTACTTATAAATAGATGGCCGAGAATGTCTAAAAACGCAATTTGCCGAACTTGACTCCTCCGTACACAAGCCATCGATTTCCTCCTCAATTGGGACATATTCAAACAATGTACCCTATTAATCCAAATCTGATTATCCTCTGTAACATAATATACCAGCCCCCGAACTCCGCTTTCATAAGCTATTTACTTACCATCCTTCCATACATCTCAATCGAAAGCAAACCACAACACACCCTTACACAAACGCACCTACACGTCAGGATGAAAGTGTCACATTTCAGGTCAAAAGCTCTTGCCAAAGCTGATCAATACCAAAATTGATCCCATTTTTTCTTTACAGGATTACCTCATCGCCTCTCAACTTGATCCTAAAAGCCTCGTCTTCATGTCTCGAAACCTTATCAGTCTAAATAATTAATAGTTTTTCTTTTCGACGTCTTAAATTCACAACTGTTTGTGACTTTTCGATTATCAAAGGGTTATATCCACTTTTACACGATCCAACTTTGCTGTGTAGCAGCTAGGGTGTATTTGTTGCCATAATAACACTTATTATAGTGATAGTCCCTATCTAGGTTATGGTAATTTTAATAGTTATTCTAACTATCCAAATGTTGATAATTGTGACCTATAAAATCTGTGTGATCAACTTCTTTATTGGGATCCTCATCAAGCAGAAACATCATTCGTCTATATGATATTTCCCCACATAGCTATAGACATCCTCATCATCCAGATATTGCTAGCAACCCTAACTATCTATGAGGATCGCAGGATCGCAGAAGGTGAACGTTAAGGAGTGTTCTGGTATTTTTTTAGAGTTAGGAGTAGATGAAGGGAAGGT
>JABFPB010008412.1:0-10153 GCA_022817645.1 Ceratoteleas bidentatus | reverse complement strand
ACGATAAAAGTGGGACATTTCCAATCACGGGTGAAGCACCGGGGATTAACGTGCCATTCACATGTGTATTCACTGTGAACGAATTGTGAGTACACTGTGAAAACTTGGTTGACTGGGAACATATTTAGATTTGACTGCAATATATATCTTCTTTTTACTATTTTCTTTTGAATCAAGTGTCAAAAATCCAAAATTCCCCATAGATTTTGAGTAATCCAAAGTGGTCATATTTTTATACGCCAGAAATAATCGCTTTCTAATAGTATATGATAAGCTGTGAACAATCATGAAGGAGCTCTATGAATTTTCATAGCTATTCACAGAACGTGCTTTGTGATTTTTCATAGCGCTTCTATGATTGTTCTGTTGCAAAAACGACGGTGATTCACAAAGACATTTTTCTTCTGTGAAACGCTGTTAATTGATATCCAGGGTTCTCATCACATGTTGATTTATTGATCAGAGCCAGATTTTGCGTGAAAATCTGCGTACTTTGAATTAACTATCCACTATTTTCAGAAGCGAATTTTTTGTAAAAGTGATTTTTCGCTTTTGGTTATTTATAACCAAATTTATTTATATTTATCTCGTTTTTGGTTTGGTCGTTTATATTTGAGGTTAAGTGTCACATCAAAAACAAGAAATAGGCAATTCTTGATAATTGCTAACAGTTAACAGTTAGTTCCAAACACTCAGATTTTCGAGTGCTTTGAATATTTTAACGCAGATCTGATTGCACTGCCTTAATTTTTATTAAAATAACGTAACAGTTTTAGAACGAGTTTTGAGGTTAAGTGGAGTTGAGAGTGGCCCTAGTAGAAAAGGAAATTCTGAAAATCTCTGGGAAGTTCTAAAAACCTCTGACAGTCCCAATTTTGAGAGATTTTCAGAGTTTTTCAGAGATTTTCAGAGATTGTATAACATTGACAAGTTCGACCCAAGTAAAAAAACATATAGTAAAATACATTTCTAATATATAAAAATATATTTCTAACATATTCAATATTTTCCAGTGTATGTTTTTCGTACAAATATATTGGCATATATTTTCAATATATTTCTAATATATTTTCAATATATCGCCGATATATTCCCTGCGTGCACGGGGAAAATTTTTCACGGCCGAGATCCCGTGTGCACGGGAACAAATTTCGCGAGCAAAATCGCGTGTACACGGGGGGAAATGTTACGACCCAAATCCCGTGTACAGGTCCCGTGTAATATCCGGGAACACGGGTAATATCACGATCAAAATCACGTCTGACAAGATTGTAACAGTATTATCTCCAAATAAGCCCAAATATTGATATTGGACCTCCAGGCGTGGAAGTTCAACGGGCTGTGTTAAATTCATGATTTCCTTTTCATAAATAATCGTACGGAGCTGTGTGGATTAGGCAACATTCAACTTCAAAAATTTCACATGAGTAACTGTGTATATGTAATTTTGTATACGTACTACCTTCTGTATACAAAACTGCCATTTTTCGTTTTACTTCCCAAGGTGCGTTATAAATATTTAATAGCTAGGAAGTGTCTAGGAAGTCGCAGTCAACCCGTGTACCCCTGTCGGGTATCTCCGGTTTTACCCGTGTGGGATATCTGTGTGACGCGTGTGGGATACCCGTGACAGGCCAATTTACCCGTGTGACCCGTCTTGGTCACCCGTGAGAACCGTGTGATCCGTCTGGGTCACCCGTGAGATCCGTGTGACCCGTGTGGGACAACCGTTAGACCCGTGTGGGTCACCCGTGACACCCGTCGGGGCTTCCACCGTGGAAATTTCTATGCAAGAGGGTGGGTTTAATTAGTTTTTTAAATACAAAATCGACTTGCAGGCATATTAATTTCCAGACAAGAGGGTAGGTTTAGTTTTTGATAAAATGTACTTTTGCGATATGTGAGGTTGGGCGAGTTAAATAAACAAACGCGGGATTGCCACTTGTAAGACTGATTATAATATCGTGTTTCGAGCGTTACAATGTTGTGTGTGTCGGGATCAAAACATCGAGATAAAAAAGATAAATAGCGATACTAGGAGGCAGTGCCGTCAGGTGGTTAGACGTGGCGGAAAAAACAAAGTGCTGGAATTGCTCTCTCAACACTCCTCCTCAATTTCAGCAGGTCATTATCGTGGCCAAGAAATAAAAATCAAATGATTAAAATTATCACAAAAATAAATTAAATGGAAATAAGTTAAAGCATTATACGAATTTTATTGCTTCTCAAGTCCCAGCCTCATTCTCAAGTTCTGGAAGGACGCCTTGGAAAGCCCTTTTGTCAGAATATCTGCGAGCTGGTCAGTGGTGCGGACGTACTTCACTTCTATTTTCCGGGACATGTGGAGTTCTCGAATGAAATTATATTTCACATCGATATGTTTCAATCGACTGTGCTGCCATCGCTGCAGTAGATGAATGCAGGCCTGGTTGTCAAAAACAGTGATTGGTTCGGGGCAATCGACGCCCAGTTCTCCCAGGAGTCCTCTCAGCCAGATCAGCTCGGTGCCTGCTGTGGCTAGCGCAACATATTCCGCCTCGGTCGAGGACAGAGCAACCGAGCTCTGTTTCTTGGTGGTCCAGCTGACTGTCGAACCTAGAACTTGAAACAAAAATCCAGAGATTGATTTTCGATCATAATTTCCTGCCCAATCTGCATCGGCATAGCCAGTGGAACTGGTTTTTCCTTCGGGAAGTGAAGTCCCAACTCCTTCCTGTCCTGGATGTATCTCAGGATCCGTTTCAGCGCGTTCCATTGATCCTCTGTAGCGTAACTCTGATATCTGCTACAAAGGTTGACTGAAGCGCTGAGATCTGGTCTGGTGGTCAGCATTGCATACATGAGGCAGCCTACCAGCTGGCGGTATGGTTTGGTCTCCAGGATAGATTCGCCTTCGGTGGCCTCAGGAGGCTTCACTTCCATCGGTGTGCTGGCACCCTTGCACTTGTCCATCTCGAAGCGAACGAGAAGATTCCGAAGATAGGTCGCTTGACTCAGAGTCATACCTCGATCCGACCGCTCCACCTTGATTCCGAGAAACATACGAAGTTCACCCAGGTCCTTCATTTTGAATCTCTGCTGGAGTAGGGAACCCATCTCGTCCAGTGTCTGTCGGTTACTGCTGGATATCAAGATGTCGTCCACATAAACCAAAAGATAAGTCTTCTCTTGTCTAGTGGACAGTACATACAGGCACTTGTCATATTCCGATTGGCTGAATCCAAGCGACAGGACATAGGTGTTTAGTTCGTAGTTCCATGCTCTGGGTGCTTGTTTTAGCCCATAAAGGGTTTTGTTGAGTCGACAGACTATCCCAGGTTTACTATCGAAGCCTTCGGGTAATTGCATATATATCTCCTCCTGTAATCTACCGTGAAGAAATGCATTACATACATCCATCTGCCTGGTATAGAGGTTCTGATGATTCACGACTGCTAGGAGCGTCCGCAGCGTAGTCAGCCTAGCGACTGGAGCATAAACCTCATCGTAGTCGAAACCTTTTCTCTGGGAGCATCCTTTTACAACGAGCCGTGCCATGTATTGCAGAATTTCTCCGTCTTCACCTCGCTTGATCTTAAACACCCACTTATTATCAATTGCCTTCTTTCCTGTCGGTAGTGTGACGAGGGTCCATGTCTCGTTTTCCTTGAGGGCTGCCAACTCCTCTTCGACTGCCTGATACCAGTGTCTCGCATCTTCTCGTCCTTCGATCTCTTCGTACGACGTGGGTAGATCCTCGACGTAGGTCTGAGCGCCAAGAGCCAGGACGACGTAGTCGTCGAAGCGCTTGGGCGCCGTTCTGACCCGGGAGCTCCTCCTCACATGGGATTCCTCCTCGACTTCCTTCTCGCGAACATTCGGCTTCTGATGACCCTGGATCTCCGCTTCCTGATAGCCATCTCCTCCTGTCTCTGATCCTTCCGGGCGATCCCCACGTTCCGTGTCCCTGGCGTTGTCGTAGAAGTCTGCTTCCGGGTTCGTCTGGTCGCTCGTCGGGGGCCGCTCATCGAAGATGACGTCTCGTCCAAAGAGCACTTTCGTGTCCTCCGGCGACCAAAGCCTGTATCCGTTGTCGCAGTAGCCGAGCATGAAGCATCCCTTCGATCTCGGGCTGAACTTTCCTTCTGCTAGTGGTTTAGGTAGGTGCAGGTAGGCTTTGCAGCCAAACATCCTCAGCTTCTCCAAGTTCACCTTTCCACCAAACCACAATTCTGCAGGGACGGCGCCTTCCAGAGCACTCGTCGGGCTCCTATTAATCAAATAAACCGCCGTCAACACTGCTTCCGTCCACAGGTACTTGGGTAGGGTTGAGTCCAAGAGCATGCACCTCGCCTTTTCCAGGATGGTTCGATTCATCCGCTCTGCGACTCCATTCTGCTGGGGGGTGTGGCGGATTGTGAACTCGAACTTGATCCCGTGTTCCTCGAAGTGGTCCTGCATTTCAGTCGAGAGATACTCCCGACCGTTGTCACATCTAAAGCGCTAGATCTTCCCGTTAAAGTGGGTCATGACCATGGCTTCGTAACGCTTAAAGTTGCGAAAGACTTCCGACTTTGATGTTAGAGGATACGCTACTGTGAAATGTGTGTAGTCATCGATAAAGGTTAGTACATAGCGATGACCGCTATAGGATTGTGGGTTTACAGGGCCGAATAAGTCACTGTGCACCAGCTGTAGGGGCCTTACGGCCCGGACGCGTGGTTGATTGTGGGTAAGTTTCGTCTGTTTACCAATAACGCAGGTAGGACAGATCTGGCTTTCTCCTCCTGCACAGGTTTTTCCCAAACCCTCTACCAAAGAAATGAGCTTTACCAGTGACTTTTTCCCAATATGTCCCAAGCGTCGGTGCCAAAGCTGTGTACTAGTATCCACCTCACAGAGACCGGCGGTTTCCTCAGAGAGCTTGAAAGAGAGCTCATACAGCTTCTGCTTTCGCGTTGCGATTGCAATTATCTTGCCGTCCTTCCGGATTATGCCTTTGCTGCTCTCGAAGGTGATGACGTGCCCATTTCTCTCCAAGGCTGACACAGATAGTAGATTATATTGCAGTCCAGGTACAACGAGAACGTTCCGAATGGTGATATCGTATGTTTTTCCATCCACGCTGGACTTAACCCAGATGTCGCCTTGTTTTGTTGCTGTCAGTGTAGATCCGGTTTTGGCGCTCTTGATGGTGATTTTCCGGTTCAGATTTGAAACGTTCGTGAGAATCTCTTCCGAATTCACCAGATGTTCGGAAGCACCTGAATCCAAAAACCAGTGTACTGTTCCAACCCGGCCAGTACCAGCGATGAAACTATAGACCTCTTCTTCCTCCTCTCCATCGACATCTGCCACTAGATGGCTTTCCTGCTGAGACCCTTGTCGGTTGCTCGGCGGCTTCCTGCAATCCGCCCGAAAATGGCCGTACCGGCCGCAGTTGTGGCATTGATAATTTCGCTTGTCAAAATTCTTCTTACCTCGGTTAGATTTCTTCTCCGCTCGCCAATCATTTCGATGGGATGACGTCGAGAAAGCAGTCGGTGGTTGGACCTCCGTATCATGGCGAACACTTAACCTTTTTGCTTGCTCGGCAAGAAGACGATTTTTGACAAAGCTAGATTGTCTTCCGAGAGGGTCTCTATTGCAGTTACAACTACGTCGTAGTCCGTAGGCATAGTTAGGAGCAGATGACACACGACGTCCGTTTCCTCCAGCTTTGCTCCGGTGGATTTAAGGTCTCGAACTAACTTGTCGAATTTCAGGAAATGAGTCTCTAGAGTTTCATCGCTTGAATTAAATTTCATTAGTAAAAGGGTTTTTCGGATTAACAATTGACTGGCAATTCCTTTGCGAGCAAATGTCTTTTGCAATGTTTGCCAAATTTCGAAAGCCGTATTTCCGTCTTTGACGTACTCAAGCTGGCTGTCGGCGATTCTCTGAATAATAGCAGACTTACATTTTTTGTCCCGTTTCGTGATTGCTACCTGTTCACGTTCCTTCTGGGCCGCCGTCAAAATCTCGGGCAATTCTCCCAAAAGTGTGGCGAGTGGTTGTTGGATACATCTCAAAAGGTCCTGCTCGTCCAGGTAGGTTTCAATGCGGAATTTCCAATTGTCAAAATTGGTTCCGTCGAACAACGGGATTTTATAGCGCGTTTCCTCAACCATAACCTCTAACAAAAAACTGGGGGTTCTTCGATTTTCCACTAAGAGTGTTTGTCGAGTCCTTCCAGGTTAGAACTGGGCCCATACCCTGATAAAATGTACTTTTGCGATATGTGAGGTTGGGCGAGTTAAATAAACAAACGCGGGATTGCCACTTGTAAGTCTGATTATAATATCGTGTTTCGAGCGTTACAATAATGTGTGTGTCGGATCAAACATCGAGATAAAAAAGGTAAATAGCGATACTAGGAGGCAGTGCCGTCAGGTGGTTAGACGTCGCGGGAAAAACTCAAAGTGCTGGAATTGCTCTCTCAACAGTTTTTTTTATGCAAAATCGAGTTGCCCGCAAATGAATTTCCACGAATTATTAATTTTTTATATGGTAAAACTTTACTTGGCGGCCGAACCTGAAGTAGCCTGCGGAAAAAGTCGGATTCTGACTGAAACGGCGCATTGTCGAAGTACCAACATACACTGAGGTAAATATAGAAGCGACACTGTCTAAATCAGACAGTTTATGTCTACATGAGACAATGGATTGTCTAAAATCGACAAAAATTGTCTAGATTATACAGGGTGGGGCATTTAACATCTTTTCTGAAAATATTTCCGAAAGAAAGCATTTTACCAAAAAAAGACCTTTATACAAAATAATCGTACAAAAAGGGGGTATAATTATGTGATATTGGTTTTTTCACAGGTGGCGCTGTTGTCGCTACAACAAGGTCAACTTGATTTTTTTAAATGGGAACCCGTATTTTTTATTGCAGATTCCGATTCCTCATAAAAAATACAAAGAATTTACTTACTTTACTCATTTTTTTGGCAGACTTCCAGATGGTGCTGTAATCGCGAAAAATGATAATACGATTGAATATTCCGATTTTTTTGCGTATAATTATAATTGTCGTTTATGTAAAAGATATTTAATTTTCGTGCTGTGAACAATGAGTGTTTGAAGGAAATTATCAAATTGGTCAAATCCAAATTACGACTGATTGCCAAAATAACGTTATATTCTTATTCAGTTAAAAATTTATCCACAAGACATTTTGTTTTGAGCGTTAGTTTCAGTTAATTTGGAAGTTTAAATTGTAATTCGTGGAAACATTTTCGGCGTCATGTTTTGACAAAAAAAAACTTACTTTGGTATTTTACTGATCGGTTGATGTTCCAAGAATTACGAAATGGTATGTAATTTATAGACCCCGGATTATGTGCAACTTTTTTTATATTCATTAAAAAATTGTCAAACTATTCATAAAATGTTTTTTTATTCTAGAATTAATCTATAACAACATATCAAAATATGCAAAAAATATGCAAAAATATGCAAAAAATATGCAAAAAATATTCCGAAAATATGCAAGAAATATGGAGATTTTTTTCGTTTTAGGTGATTGAAAAAGATTTTAGAACAAAATTAAGCATTTTAGAATAGTACTTACACACTAGGGAGGGAATTTCGGATTCCTTGACGAGTACACTTGCAAAACGAGGCGAAGCCTAGTTCTGCAAGAAACGAGTGAGAAATCAAAATTTCCCCCGTGTCGTGTACGATTTTTTTCCTTACGAGGGAGCGGGAAGCCCGCGTTTCATTTCCGCCCGTCAGGGTGGAAATGTGGGTATTCCCGCCCCGAGTGAGGAAAAATACATTTTATTAATTATTCGAGACAGTTTCTCGAAAACTGAATTATAACAGTCGACGAAGGCACTTGTGATGACATCGTTTGAACCATCAATCGTTATACATTTTATCTTATGACGTTAATAATAAAAACACCGATAACGATAGTAATGAAACATAAATAACGCAATTTGATTACTACTTACTAATTTGGTGTTAAACTTTTACATTGATATGATAAATCACAGATAAATTTTTTCCCAAATTTTTTTTTCATTTTACTATATCATTATTCTTCTGTTTTTAATTAAAGCTTATTATTAGTAAACTTCCACACCCTTTTGAAAAACTTGTATGATAAATCACAGATAAGATTTTTCCAAACATTTTTTGTTCATTTTATTATATCATTATGCTTCCGTTGTTAAGAAAAACTTGTTATTAGTAAACTTCTACACCCTTTTGAAACATTCTTACACGCAAAAAAAGATCTATGCGCTGCTAATAATACTGGTATTCCAGAGTGCGAATGTTTGAAACAACAGAAAATTATCTCTACATTAACCCTACATATGCTTTCGCCAGGGACGAGTATGCCTGACATAGGCATTCTACGGTTCGTGGGTCATTCTATGACGATTAATAATAAAATATGCCTGTGCCAGGCATACAGATGCGAGTGCTAGGTATATATTTTTTGGCCGTATACGGCCGAACGTTTCCAAACATTCCATATATCGCCATATATGATTTTGTCATTTCATATATGGGCCGTATATGTTTCATTTTTACTAGGGATGTAATTGTAAGACGTGTGCATAACATGATAAAATTATTGCAATATTCATAAAATATATGCCTATGCATCAAATATGCAAATATGCACTCAGAAAAATATTCGGTTTACATTAAGAATAGTGTCCTCTAACAATCAATGCGTTTAAGTTAACACGATTTCCATTTGCGCGCAAAATATTAATTTCGTGGCAAAAAATAAAAATATTTGCTGCAAAAATAAATTAAGTTTAATGTAAATGTAAATCCGTTAATCGAAAGAATACTTATTCTTACAGTAATCGGATTGTACATTTGGCATGTTTTTAAATATGGCGGTTGTCCGGTTAAATTTGGCCGTTTCAGTAATTCAATTTGAGCATTGAAATTGAAGTGTTGTGTTCCGAGTTCACATATTCGTAATTACCGAGATGGAGGAATTGCAGAAGATTACCGTTTGTGAATCTGACATCGCTATACTACAGAGTAAGTAAAACAATGTTGGCAATGTATTTCAAAAATATTATTTGATAACCTAACCTACAAATATTCATAGTTAAAATTCTGACAGTGATTTCGAAAGCTTTCCTTGTGTTGCAAGCTTACATTCATTTCTGAACGGTACGACAGATCCGCGACTCACTTCATTATTGCTGTTTTGTTTTGATTCAACGCCGACGCGATTATGTGGAAAACGTTTGCGAACATCGAAAGTCTATCGAAAAGCAAGGGCTCCTCATTTCTGAGAGCAAAATCCTTTATTGTATATTGAGTGGTAAAGTGATATGTAGTTGGATATTTGTATTCGCTATGATTATTCAGTTTTGAGGTTAGAATACAACGTGGTGAAATTGAGGTTAACTTGCACTTAAAATCATACACAATTTATTATAATTATTAATTGATTAATAAAACGTTATTATGAACTTAACAGTTTAAACATATGTATTATTTATTATATTGCAGGTAATAATATTACACTCGACTTATTAATGTGTATGGATTATTCCGATTTTAAAACTTATAATATTGAAATAAGTATAGGATCTCTTATTCGAATTCAAAAGTACTTACAGGATTGTAAGAAAAATGTAAGCTATGTGTATTGAAATTATAAAATTGTCAAATGAAATTTTTGACAACTTCATAAAAAATATTGTAATATATTTTAATATCGTCGACATTATTAAATTTTAACATAAGATTTTCATGCACATTTTATTTCCATACAAAATTTGTAATAATGTTTATTTACAATACAGTTTGTAACAAATTGTTTATTCACTTTAGAAGAGCGACGATGCTATTGAACTTGAAATTCTTGGGGAAGACATAAATGACTTAAGTAGCATAAATAAGGAGTTAGGTGAAAAAATCCCCAGGATAAATGCCACAATTTTAGCAAGTGAAGTACGTCACGAAGACATAGCTACTGACGTAGAACCTAACCAAACACAGAACTCCGAACCAAAAGTCAAAAAATTGCGCATGGATGATGGATTACAGCTACAGCAAAATTATGATGTACCAAAGGACCAAAAATTCACTGGATTTGTAAATTTATCTGACAGTACATTATCTGTCAAAGTAAGACTTTTTTAATTTA
>JABFPB010008411.1:0-10165 GCA_022817645.1 Ceratoteleas bidentatus | reverse complement strand
ATGTTGGAAAAAGGTCTTAAAAGTCTAAAACTCCCAGTTTTCAGATTTTTTCAGAGTTTTGCAATTTTTGTTCAAACTATCCGTCTTCAAATCTTTGTTAGGGGATTTTTTTTCACAAATTGAAATAGAAATTCATTGAAATTCGAAGATCGTATTTAATCTTTTTTAAGATTTTTTCAGTCTACACACAAATTGCGTGACTTTTGATATTTTCTTCTCCTTTCTTTCCACCTACCCTTTTCAGACTCTCTTTCAAACTTTTCAATCTTTTTCAAATTCCCCGTATTTCCAATCATCAGCCATTATTTTCACCGAACAAAGTACACTGTTCAAATGTAGCGCGCATTTTACGAATGAACGTCTCATGGAAGTACAATTCTAAATTTATCTGCTGATCAATACGTTTGGGTCGAAAAAACTGACGATCCTTTATTATTCACGCCACTGCCTCAAATTAACCCTCGTCGTCTCTGACGTCTGATATCATTGGGGTTTATTTTTCACCGTCGGATTCTTGATCTCATTCCAAAATTCGTCCGCGAGCTAAGTGGATTCGCAGACCGTCCCTACTTTTCGTGCCCCAGAATCTGTTTGCAAAACTAACAGAAGCATTTGCACTTTCGCGTTAAAATTGCAAACCACAACGCGCCACTTTGTCGTAAAAGCTACTCGCCGTTACTTCCACCTGTCCCGGGCGCGGATGCATAATTCGTGAAAAATTTTCCGTCACATACTTACTTGTAAACGGACGGGTACTCGCGTATGCATCAACGGCAAAGATGCGGAATACATTATAAACTGCATTTTCAGTTCCCGCAAATTCACTGAATGATTAACACCAACTTGCAATGCAACTTTTACGAAACGCAAACTCAAATTGATGCGAGAACGGTGACTTTGAAATGTCAAACAGGCTATTGTTCAATAAAGTTTGATTGAACGTCGGGGATGTTTATATGAGCAATATTCAAAGTCTTTTCTTCGGGGACTGAACTTTTTAAGGGGATTGACAGGTGAAAATGCTATTTTCGCCACTTTTCAAAATATCACTATACTTCTGTTGTTGAACGAATTTAGGCTTTAATTCTAAACCAATTTTGTTTCAATTACCGTCATTTTGTTCGTAATTCAGAGTATTACAAATTGTATTGATTATTGTATTCAATATAAAAAAGTTACAGAAAATAATGTTTTTCGTCGTTTTCCACTTCGCGAAATCCTTTGTCTCATGTAAACGCATCAACTTTCAACTTGGAATGTCTGTTCAAATCAAGGCTCTTGTAATTTGATACGATTGCGCCTCTAAGGCAACACACGCATTCCTATCAGATGAAAACGAAGTAATTTAATAATACGTTTCCATTGAAACATCGACTTACTCCGCGTCCGTAATAAAACCTTCGACTCGGTGCAGGTCCTTGTTATTCCAGCCGGCGCTTTTGAAAGACAAGATTGCTTTTAGGTCGGCGCCACCGTGTTGCTTGATTTCCAGGGCCCCCAACTGTTCCATCCAGAGCTGACCTACCAGCACGTTGTGGAGAATACAATTGACATTCTGCCAAGTGTAAGCTTCCTTCCACCTAAACCACGCATGGTCCGAGCAATTATTTTTCCATTCTTAGTTTCTTCCTTTTTGTTATGTATCGTTCGATTAGTACCAAGTTTATCGTAAATTTTGGTTTAAGACGAGATTAATCAGGTTGATTCATGTCTGAAGAAGACCATTAAAGAAATTCGCTTGAATCGACAACAGTATCAAGCAAAATTGTAACGGTTTCAATAACTTTGCTTAATTGATTCAAAGCGATACATTTTGGCTTCAAGCCTAAATGTTCCATTTTCAATTGAAATGTGCCATTTTGTGAAAACAGATTTTCGTTGTAAAATTTACTGTATTTTTCAATGATTTAGTGTTCGAACACAGGATTTGTTTTAAGTTCTGCATTTGCATTGCGTTGAGATTTTCTTGGAGAGTTTCGGTCTCAGTATCTGACATTAAGGCGCATTCAATTGTGCTGTCAATTTTCCAAAGCGGTGTTACAAGACATACTCACTTGGGCAATTCGACGGTGACGGTTCCTTTTGGGTGGACCTCGATCGATTTTCCCCAGAATTTCAGTTTAGGATGAATGCTGCCGTGGAAAACAAAGTCCTCGCTGTCCGCGTGAAACGCTGATACTGGCGGATGATGCGATACCTGTTCGCATATTATTCTGCGAATTGTGACAATTTCGATTAATTAGACGAGGAAAATACATTGATATACTGACAAATTACAAATGTATATAAATAAATCAATTTATGTTTAAAACTGACAATTGTTTTAACCCTGTTGAAAAAGTGTATCAGAAATGGATTTGAATAAAAAATATAGAAAATTCGCATGGAAACCGATAGATAGTATTTCTATTTTCAAATGCATATAAATACCAAACAATTGAATATACGTTTACAGATTGCTTGAAATATTACCTATCAAAAAGTATAGCCATTTCGACAGCCATTTTGGTTCGAAATGACATAGGGAAATTGAAGAATCTTAATGTTTTCTACCATTGTTTTTAACAAACTGAAATTAAATTATTTCTTGTTCTGTATTGCAAAATAGTTCCAAAACACATTAATTGGAAAACTTACTATCCGCGACTAAAAACCAACCAAGTGCAGATTGTTTTTATCTTTTTAGGCTCAATCTATGTACATTTGCCATTTACCATGCCCAACATAACGTTTTCCAATAATTGTTTTTCTGCGAGAAACTAAAAAACGTTTTTCTTGTAAGTCGAATAACTTTGTTGTAAACTGCTGTTTAACTCTACGATCGCGAAGTTAAGCTATTCATTGCTTCGCCCTCGCTCTTTTAACGGCGAAATTCGACGTAAAAACATTTATCTTTCGTAAAGCAATTGACTCGCGCTGCAGACTGTGAATACAATTAAACTGTTCAAATTTGCATAAATCTTAATTACGGTGGAATGATCTGCTGCGAACAACGAAGCGGAAATCTTCGCTCGGACGGTAGAAGTAAAAATAAATGTTTTGTAGTACAAGAGTTTTTTCTTTGGGGCTTCGGAGTGGAAGTTATCGTGCTCGAAAAAGAACTTGTCATAACTTTAATTGATTCAACGACAGTCTAAGAAAAACGATATCGCTTCGTTCGAGATGAAACTTGATTCGTTTATCTCTTTAGAGCGCTTTGCAATTTAAATTTAATTAAATTAAAACTTGTCCCAAAGATCCACGTGTCTATCGTTTATTTATTTAATTTTCGTTTATTATTTAACAGAAATAACTGTACTAAACAACTGAATATATTTTTACAAATTGATTATAATATTCTTTTATTATTATTCTCTTATATTATTATAGCAATTTTTGGACAAAGCCCGCATAGTTCTAAACGGATTAATCATTTGGTATATTAGTTTATATTAGTTTATAACAGTTTATCTTAATAGGTATCCATTTTTTGCGCAATCGTGTTGAAATTGTGTTGAATCCAGTTTTCTATTTAAGGTGACTCACCGGAAGTCCTCGCGCTGCAGCTCGTAAGTCTCGCCTAACAAAGGATTAAATGGTTTGCCCAGTCGTTCCCAGTTAGAAGCCAGAGCACTAACCGCAAAAGCAGCCACGTACTGAAAGAAAACATGATTAAGCGATGAGTGAAGGCGATTCGTCAAGTTTGCGAATGTAATGAAAATTGCAAAAAGAGGAATGTCTTTTTAGTGCTAATTTATGCAAGGAATGTGCCACGGGTATGTTGAAAGAAGTGGCGAAGTATTTTTGCAAATTGAACTTTTCCAGCTACTTTCCTTCGAAGTGCCACTTAATTAAATGGGCTGTCTACTGGAATATTTGAAATGTTGGTTTTTGATAGATTTGAATTTTGTGGAAGTGACGTTAATTGGCGGAGCATTTCAAATACAGATTTCAAAACGAAGGAATGTAATTAATTTGTTTTTAAGAAAACACCGGGACTTAATTATGGATACTTATTTAGACCATGTAAATTGCAACATGTACTCAATTTGCTGCAATTAATTTTGAATGGAAAAGAGGACAGATTGATCTGAAGAAACGACTGCCAACAGTCCCATGTTTTCGTGCAGAATTCGCCACAAACCTAATTTCTAAAGATTTCATTTTATAATTTAATGAATTCGCCAAAAAACTTTGAAGCCATAATGTTAATCTGTATTATTTTCTGGAAAATATCACGTTTTGTTAAACGTTCTCATCATCAAAATTTTTACTGTATGTTTAGAATCTTTAAAGTTTCGTCTTTCCTGTGATGTAATTGAAATTTCAGAAACCCACGTGAAACTGGTTCAAATGTAGAATTTGAGATCTGGTGTCAGGGCTGAAATTTTATATTTTATCTGAAAGATTGTATTCGATTGGATTACATGTCCCTTTAAAGAATTAATCTAAAAAATCGTAATATAAGTAGTGAAAACAATTTTACTACAACAAGTTTGTTTTTCTACAGCAATGACCAGAACTAACAACATATGTCGTTAGATCTAGCACAAGATAAGGTTCCTTACTTCCCTCATTTCGCCCCTTTTTAGCTAATTGTCCACCCACGAACAAAACTAACAAATCCACTTGAAATGTTTTAGAAAGTAACACCGTCGAAACTTACCTGTAATCTTTCAATAGGTGTTTGCTGAGCTGACGCCTGTTTGAGTAATTTGGCGTATTCCATGTACTCTGCGACTCTTTGCAGGAAAGAGAGTGGCTCGTTGAAAACCACCGGCATCGTGATTTTGCTGAGATCTTTTCCAAGCGAAAGAACCGAGCATAGATTCACCTCCGAGCGACCCGGCACTGGTAAAGATTTCCTGCAATCACGAAGAGAAACCAATTTTGCGGACGTTCCGGTTGAATCATTGCGGCTAATTATTGAGACTAACGATTCTTTAATAACCAAACATTGTTGGGCAACAGTTTAAGAAAGATCGTCGACGAGTTGGAGTTAAATCAACTTTTCGAATGATGTTGTATATAGATTTATATATATATGGAAATACCATCGAACATATTCATTGGGTGTATTACTGAATAAATTGAGTCCTAAAGAAACTATACATTGTTTCACAATTTTGTTGGTTTGAAAACAACACAATTGTATACAATTATTTTTTAAACAATTTTTCAATTTTTCAAAGAATCTGCAGGGTTCCAAAAAAGTCTAAAATGCATATTTGATACACCAATAAAATAACCTCTTTCGATGAAAAACATATTATTTTGTAACTGATATTGTTCAGAGTCATTTTCTCCGTGGAAGAATCAAATTGTCTTGATAAAAAGCAACTATTCTGGAAACTAAAAGCATTTTTCTGATGAAAAAGAGTATATACCTATTGAATGAACATGAAAATAATTTTCGTTCAATAATGTTGGAGTTTCTATTGAATTCCGTATTCGTTATGAAATAAAAATGTTAATTTTGAAGGAAATAACGTATTCTATGTAACAAAAGTTCTTTTTTATACATACAAACAATTCAATTAAATGAAACAGTTTTAAGTATAATTTTTGGATTGTTGTAATGAAATAGTAAGAAATGGTATAGTGAGATTGTCAAAGATTTTATATTAATTTAATCAATTATTTTCTTTCAAAGGAACAAATTACTGTAATATTTGAAATGAAAGGTTTTATCAATGCTCTTACGCTAATGAAAGGATCTGGATTTACCAGATTTAATCAAGTATTTTATTAATTACGGATTTACTCAACTGGAAAATGTATTATTGACAATCAAAGGCAGGAATTCAAATAATGTCTTCCTGGATACACGAATTTGCAATTTTACTAAACCTAACAATTATAGTCACTTTGATCGTAAATCGTTCTCTCGTAGTAAAAACTACCCGGTTCAAAGTGATTTTCTTACATCACAGCGCGAAACCTTTTCGCCCAAAAGTCGTACTGTAAGAAAACTGATTTTCCGTCTCTCATACCGAATCCTCTACTGCAACGTCACGGCATTCCAAGAGTGCGAAATCAAATATTGAAATAAGATTCTGATGGATAAATTCCGACGCCCCAGGTCGAAATAAATACTTGACAAATACGTCTCCAAAAGCTTCCAGTTACTCTGCTAACAATGTTTCGGAAGTTTTCAAGTTGCGCTAAAGTTGCGAAGCAGCATCAGAAGTTATGAAAGTCTATGGAGGTCGAGAAAAATTCAAAAAAATTGGACACCTTTCAGAATTTAAGGAGAATCATCTCCCAGACTAACTTTCCTCAAGATTCAATTTTTCCCCAGTTACTTATTCAACCATTATGCGCAGTCACATCATAGTCCTTCATCAATATTACATTCTCCCGATTAAACTTCCAATCAAGTGCGAACCTTCTATTCTAAATTGAAATCACTTGAATCAATATCTGCCGGCGTAAAATGAATTCGACTAACACAGGATGACAAAATTTAACTGGACATCGAAAAAAAACTTGAGACTATCAATTTATCCCTGTTCTGGATATCCATTACATACAAAAAAAAGCACTCGCGTTAATCGTCAAAGGCGGTTATTACCGCTCGAACAATCGTCGAGCCACCTTCAAAGCGGGAAACAGTTACATGTTAAATGTCAAATTAAACGTCATTGGTAAAACAAACGGACCTCTTTCGCCTACGTCCTCGTCCAGATAAACACGGAATCTACAGTGGACGGCGCGAACTTTCCCAGCAGATTGAAATATCAATTACGTCGAGCAAGTGTATATACGTACACGTACATATTTGTGTGCAATCGGATTTGCCATTATTCGTGTTAACGTCGAATCTTTTAACAGGTGCACTCTTGCAACGAATAGGGAGATTACAGCACTCAATCCGGTTAAACGTTTAGTGCCCAAGACAGACCGAGGAATTAATGTCATTGGTTTGATTAGAGTATATATGATTAGAATATCCCTACCGATGAAAAATATTAAGTAATATTAAAGAATATGTTTAAAATATATCTAAAATATTTTTAATATTCAATAATATTATTTGAATATTGTAGGAATGTTATATATCCGGCTAAGATAATATTATTGCAATATTTCTATAATATTTTTATAACATTATTTTAATACTTAAAAAATTAAAATTAAAAAAAAATGTTTATAAATCGCAGTGACACGTAGATATAGATTGTTCAACCAATAAGTTGAAAAAACTTCCTTGCCATTGCCGGGATTCGAACTACAGTCCTTCCACGCAGAAGTCCGAAATTCATTCGGCCAAAGTCGTTATACCTTCAATACTCGTTCAAAAGTTATACTTTAAGTTCATTCAAGCAATGGTATCGATTGAATGAATAGAACTTTTGATAGAGCTCTGCAAGTATAACGACTTTGGCCGAGTAGTTATGATTTCAGTCTTGTGCGGAAAAGGACGCGGGTTCAAATCCCCGCTATGGCAAGGAAGTTTTTTCAACTGATTGGTTGAATAATCTTTGTCTATTCATTTTTTATCCATCAATAGGGCGGAAATTGTATCCTATATATATACATAGATTTTTCGTTGTAACAAATGCGTGGATTTTTTACCCCGACATCAAAATTTTCGTAAATCTACGATAAACTTGCAATTAAACAATAAAGTATTGAAAAATAGGGTTCATACACATTTTTAGCATGCTTTAATAAAGTATACCTCTTAATAGTACTTTTTGAAACCTCAAAAACTAAAATATTTGGGAAGCAATGTCATATATACAAATGACGTGATTTACAGATGAGACAAGTGAGTCATTTGTAAATCAGACAATTGAGAGTCAGACAACTGAAATTATGTACAAATGACGACTGAGTAATTCCAAAAGTTTGGAATTACTCACAGAATCCACTTTAAGAAGGACAGCTAATTCCGTTCGCGCGTTTGAATATAAAAGCCGAAAGGCTTTTATACCCCTCGACTTTTTCCCCCTACTTTACTGTACACTTTCAATTATATTGCTTACTTCAAGATTAGCAATGTATTGACTGTTTACAATACGAATAGATGCACACGTTAAAAATGACAGTTAGAATTGGATATTCGAAATCTCATCGATATTCTGACGATTATTGTCTTGTAACTGTCAAAAGAAATACTTTAAAATGAAACGTTTTCTACGTTTCTGCATAAAATAAGAAATATTTGCTCACAAAATGTCATTCAATGATATATTATTTGTAAATCTACATGACATTTAATGAAAAAAAATGCAATAGTGAATTAATCTGGAGTATGATTATTTATTTACATACAAATCTAAACTACAAATGTTATGGTATCTGTTCCGACAATGTATTACGTTCGTACAGAAACAAATGCATCATACTAATCGCATATGTCAAATTTAATACCTTTTATATCTCTTTCAATCTAAAAACTACAAGACTATAACTGCCAGGAAACAGCTGCTTTCAGTAATTGAAATCATCTATCCAGTAGTGTCATCTGAAAAAGTGTGCAAATATATAAAAAGTTTGACAACAAAATTCTACTTTAACGCATCAACATGCTTTTAAGGAGATACAAAAAATTAAGGAGACAAAAAAGACTTTCATTATTCACGATGCAACGCAAAATGATTCCAGATATTTCAAATTGCCAAATGGACTCTCTTTACACATTCCTCCAATTTGCCTGTAGAAACGGCACCCTGTTAATTAAACAGGTTCGTTAGAGCAGCGCTTCAAATTGACCTGGACGTTCCCGGAAAAATGCGTGTTTCGTTCAATTTGTCATCGGATTGTATAAATCTCGCCCGCATTGTCCGATCTCATGAATTGTTCATATGCTCCGGAAAATAAGGTCTCCGACTAATGTGATTTGACGCGGACTCGACCGTTAATTCGATTGCGACGAACGTTTCGGATTTGCGGCTCGCGTTTGCACACAAGTTGCGCCACTTCACGTGCACCTTTTCTTTCCCCCGAATGAAAATTTAGGTCGAAACTATATTCATCGAAAGGAAAAACACGCGTATCAAAATCAGTGGATAAACAATTCTCAGGAGAGAGAGGCAATTTTCAATGAGAAGTAAATAGCGAAAGAAAAATATTCACGTCGCGAAAAATGTTCGATAAAGAGTCGCAAATCCAAGAACCAGCTTCTCGATGAGTGAATTGATTGCCCTGATTTCGACTTCCCTTCAATTACGTTTATTACCGTAAAATGATTTTGCCCTTTGGGTTAACTAACGACAGAAAACAAAACACTCCATTTTCCCATTAGAATTTCTTGCAGTTTAAACGACTCACTGGAGCGAATTTTTTAACGAACGCAGCGTATTTTTGATTCATTACGGTAACTCTCGCCTGTGATAACAGTGCTTTAATCCGAGAATAAAAATCCATTCGTTAGTTTATTGCAACCGTGTTTTTAATTCGGTTTGTTAAAATCGCAGCCACCTGAGACGGTAACTGAAGTACCGTTTTTACAAAAAAATAAAGTGGATGTAATTGTTTTTGTATGAAAAATCAGTTTATTATTTTAGTTTGGTAGGCAGATTATTTGAAGATTTTAAACAGAGTGTTTCCAGATTCTAGCATTGTGTGAAATAGACTCCAAAAAGTATTTTCTGGTCAGAATAGTTTCTGGCTCAGAACTGTTCAGCCAGACATTTGATATTTCATTTAGCCTGATTTGTTCACTCAAATTCGTGTTGTTTTGTTCACTTTCATAAAATGCAAATAGACATTTGCATATAATTGTGTAAAACAAGCAACTTAAATTTCGTGGAAGTTGTATTTATCTTCATGATATTATAATGGTTCTTCATGAATTTGAAAACAGTCGGAAGAAAAAAATGCAGGAGGAATGATAAGTAACCGTTCATTATATTTCATCGCGCATAATTCATATTTCCTCCTTTCATCAATTAAATTCCATGTTTGAATTCTTATTATTTTGCTGACATACTTTAACCAGAAGTAGCTTCTGAAGATCAGTTGTATGAATGAAACGGACGCACACTAGTCTTTTGTCAGACTTAAAAGAGTGTCATATCACTGTGACATACGTTTATGAGAGGATACTGTAAGTGTTTCAATATTAAGCTTTAGTTCAGTTGTTTTTGAGAGTAATTTTTTACGAAACGAGAGATGAGGGTTATACATATATTTACGATATACATACGATATAATGTATTCAAATAAAGTTTAATTT
>JABFPB010008410.1:0-10161 GCA_022817645.1 Ceratoteleas bidentatus | reverse complement strand
CAGGATGGCCGAAACGTCGACGAAAACTGACAAATTGACGCGGCATCACCCGGATAGCCAAGATAATGATAAATCCGACCGCGGAAGCCTTCGTGAATATTATGGCCGTATTTGGTCTATATAGGACCAAATGTGGGCCATATATGGTCCATATTTGGAACGTTCGAACCTTCTTCCGTCGATATGATCTACCTCTAACCCATATCTTATCTATGATCCATCTACAACTACCTCTATGATCCATCTACAACTACCTCTATGATCTACCTATAGCCCATATCTTATCTATGATCCATCTACAACTACCTCTAATCCATACCCTGCATCATCAGAGAATTCTCCGAGGACCCCTGCTCGTCCCTAAAACGAGGCAACATGATCCGTGCGGCGCGCAACCTGCTCTCCGCCGTCACCCGCCTGCTGATCCTCGCGGACATGGTGGACGTGCACAAGCTTTTGAAGTCGCTGCACGTGGTCGAGGACGATATCAAGAAGCTGAAGAACGCCTCGTCCCAGGGCGAGCTCCTGGACAACATCGAGCAATTCGGCAAGAACGCCTCGGAGCTGATGAACCAGGCGGCGAAGCGGCAGCAGGAGCTCAAGGACCCGCAGCTGCGCGACGACCTGGCCGCCGCTCGGGCCGTCCTCAAGAAGCACTCGACGATGCTGCTGACCGCCTCGAAGGTGTACGTGCGGCACCCGGAGCTCGCCGCGGCCAAGGCCAACCGGGACTACGTGCTGAAGCAGGTCTGCGAGGCGGTCAACACCATCAACGACGTCGCCCAGGGCAAGAACTCGAGCGACCAGCAGCACCCGTACGACGGCCCGGGCGAGCTCGCCGCGGCGCTCGACGACTTCGACGACCGGATGGTCATGTCGCCGCTGGCGTACAACGAGAAGCGCACGCGGCCCAACCTGGAGGAGCGACTCGAGAGCATCATCAGCGGGGCGGCGCTCATGGCCGACTCCTCGTGCACCCGGGACGAGCGCCGCGAGCGCATCGTCGCCGAGTGCAACGCGGTGCGCCAGGCGCTGCAGGACCTGCTGGCGGCCTACTTGGACAATGTGAGTGGGGGGAGGGCTGGGGAGGGGAGGGGGATGCCCGATGGGGAATTATTTATTAATTCCTCATTTAATTATTATTTAACTAATTAAATAATATTAATTAAATTATTATTATTATTTAATTATTTATTAGAAATTGTGGTTCTTCAAGGTCGTGTCGAAAGCATGATTACCGACAGTACAGATTTGTTAAAAAAAGTCTAAATCAGGGGAGTGGAATGTGCTAGTTTGGACTGTCCCCTTAAAAAACAATGACGCCAGAGGCGCTAGTAGTATATCGCTGAAAGATAACATCGAATGTAAAAAGAATGAACTTTATCACCGACACTTTATCTCCATTGCTGAGAAAAATTCCATTCGAAGCAAGTCATTTTACTTTGATTTTCAACTAAAATTTCTACCTAAAAGGTTCAATTATGGGAGAAAGGCTTTCAAAATCTCTGAACTTGTATATTTCTAGTTTATAATTAACATATCACAATATGATTACTTTATCTCCATTACTGAGAAAAATTCCATTCGAAGCAAGCCGCTGCTTTTGCATTGAGGAACGCAACAATTCGACATTTTGAACGCATTCACTGTTTTGTTTACTTCAATTTCACGTGGTTAGAATAGCATGACTTTTCAACATAAGTCACGTGACCGGCGCCATATTCCTTCAAGCCTTCGAAATGTGGCGATAATACGCCAGCGCACTCTGGTGTCGTTGGTTTTTAAGAGAACATGCTTTCTGCATGAAAACGCTTGCCGTGTCATCCCCCTGGTCTAAATAAGAATATGGACACTGATTTAACGACGAGAGCGAGATTTGTTCACTTTTTTTACACACTTTAACCGCAAAATAAACTTCAGTCGAATTTAATTGTAGAAGAATAGTGATTTCAAGTTTTCGAGGTGGAAAAATTTGTAGAACTCACTATTTTTACACACGGTTTTTACAAAATGTTACTTTTTGGCTAAAAACATTGTCCCATAAACACAGAATCTCGCTCTGGTCAGCATTTGAAAAAAAATCAACAAATGATTTTGTCACAAGCAAAGTCCCTAACTCTATTGCTGCAGACTTTCGACTTGGCCTTAAGGATTTACTATATCGCTGAGTTTTCAAAATGATGAGAATGTGAACTTCGAAAATATATTTCTTAAGTTATGGAAAGAACCTATGAATTATTTCAGAATTATTCAGAGACTACAGCCAAAGATAAATGAATTGTAAAGCACAAGGAAAAAGTGTATCTTAAAATTGATCTATGCCTGAAACCAGGCTGTGAAATATCTGAAATAATTTGTGAGTTCTTGTAGTGACCTGACGAATATATTTTCGCAGTTTTGCGACGGTGTCATTATTTTCAAATAGGGGTAGAACATCCTTAAGTTATAATTTGTATCTTCAATGAATTTTCCTTTCAGTCAATCCAAGAAGTTTAGTGAAAACTGGCATGAAGAATTTTCTTTAAAGTGAAAATACAATTACTTTGCCATAGAAAGAAGTGAAATGAAGTTTTATGAGGCGACTCCGTGCTTTGAAAGATGGATTATACGTTACCGACTTGGGAGTGAAGGAAACTGTGAAATAGAATGTTCTTTGAGAACGCGATTTACAGTCTTACCTGAACTAGACTTGAAATTACCAAAGATGTTTTATGTTACACTGGGATTTTAGCAAATTCTAGTTGGAATCATTTAAAAAAACTAAGTAAACTAACTAACTTGCCACTCTTTTACGTGTTGGGAATGTTAAAAAAATTAATCGCCCGGTTTATAATCGATGCTTTTTATTCGATCAATATAATCAACTAATAAGCTGATACAATAATCGATAAATAATCGGGCATCCCCACTAAGGGAGATAGTAAACTTCTGGAAAATCGTTGATTTCGATATGGTTTTTTACGATATTTCATTTAAATCCAGGGTCATTAGTGGAAGTTTGGTAAAAATCAACGTTGTTGCACACTGGAAAAGTTAGGGATTTTAATTTAAAGCCCAATATTACTAAAAAAATCATTTTTCGTTTAAGCAATTGTACATTTTTATGAACTCTAGTTTTCCTATTTACAATGATTTCTTACTAAATTGAGTTGTTACGAAATTTTTTAATTCAATATTAAAATAGAATTGTTGACTACCTAGATGATATTAGATTCTTGAAAATTAAATTATTTTGCATGAAAAAATGAAGGTTTGATATCATTTAATTATATGTTATCATTAAAACGATTAATGTTACGAATCGAGACTAGCAGAAAAATACGATAAAATTCCCTTAAGAGCTTACAAGTTTTTATTTTTGATCAAAATTCCGCCAATGATCTAGGAATTTCTTCCATCTTCTAATCTTGTAAACATTCTAGGAGTTTACATACAGTTGCGCCATCTGTTAAGGTGTCTTGCAACTATGGGCATTTTTAAACAAAACCTTTTTATTAAAAAAACACAATTACTGAACTATTAATTCTTTACAAATCCAAGACAAAGATATATAAAAATTTGAAGTTTATCTTTGACAAACAATTTTTAATCACCAATATTTCGAATTACATTTTGCTAGACGCATCAACATAGTTACAATTCTGCCCGACAGATGGCTACTTAAATGACAAATGGCAAAGAAATTCTTTGACCCTATAATCACACTAAAAAAATACTCTTTTGAATAAAATGAATTCATGGTCAAAAAGAAAAATCGTTTTCATTGAAAAGGATTCATTTCGAGAGAAAAGAATTCCTTTTGAAAGAAAAGGAATTCGTTTTAGGACAAAGCCTGGCAAAAAGAAAATATATTGACAGTCTATTTTGAATATATTTTCAATAAATGTTTCAAAACATTTGCATTATATTTTCAATATATTGACAATAAATGACGAATTTAGTGACAATAATGACAAAATATTTAAAAAAATGTCCTTTTCCGCCAATATGTTTCATTTTTTACCAAGGAATGATATTCTTTTTGGCCAGAAATCGTTTTGCATAAAAAAGACTATTTTTCCCACTGCATTGCTGACGAAGCATTATTCATTCTGTCCTTGTTTGTCCCATTTTCGCGAGGGCAGTTGCAGCTTTCTCGGGCTGGTAAAAGGGTAAATATTGAGTGTTCCCTGTTTGGACTGTATTCACTGAGATAGATGACAACTCACTCGCTAGATGGCATCACAATAGCGCCTGAACCGCCACGTCTCGATAGCTGTTTTGTGTTGCCCGCATTTTTTTTTCGCGCAGACTTTCTCCTTCATTAGCCGCCACAAACGCCCAAAAGTCGTAGCAATGCACTTCACTGCGGCAAGGCACAAATCGTCTCGAAATCAGTACTCGCATTGTAAAATAATCTCATTTCCATCGAGTCACCATTTCTCATTTTTCGAAATCAGTTTCACCCTTAAAGTCGTCTCGATGCTCATTCAATAACTCCTTTGTAACTCTATGTTAGACAATTCCACTGTGTGTCTAACTATAACTCTTTACCTAAGTAGCGTGTTTTTATAACATCTTTATCAGTGAATTATATTTTTTCAACGTCGAAAATATAATTTTTCTAACAATATGTAGAAAATAATCAAATATTTTATTTTCAAACCACTTTTTACAAATATTTAAATTTGTAAAAAATGGAAATAAAGAAAAAATGTTTATCTTATTTTATTTTATTTTATTTTATTTTATTTTATTTTATTTTAAAACTATTTCTGATAAATATTAAAATTTTGTAAAAAGTTTTTTATTTAAATATGTAAAAAAATGAAAATTAAGTCGAAAATATTATTTACCGAATAATAAAATTGATTAAGTATTCAAATATTTTGTTTTTTAAATATTTTTCTAGAGATTTTAAAGAAAACTGCGACGAAATATTATTCACTGATAGGCATTTACGTCTCGTGTAAATATGTATATCAATTTATGTCGTCGCAATTACATTCGGCTTATTTGCCAGATGAACGTGAAGGAACAGTCGGAGGGTCTGGAGCGTGCCATCGATCACATGTGCCGCAAAACGCGCGACCTGCGGAGACAGCTGCGTAAAGCTGTAGTGGATCATGTCTCGGACAGCTTCCTCGAAACGAGCGTACCCTTGTTGGTGCTCATCGAGGCGGCTCGCAATGGCAAGGATAAGGAAGTCGAGGAGTACGCCCTGGTCTTCACAGAGCATGCTAATAAATTGGTCGAGGTAACGACAAGTTTTTCACACAAACATTTGTGGATAATTTTAAATTAATTTATCAATGGTACTAATCCAATTTTTAATTAAAAAAGGAATTCTCAACCAACTTCTCTTATATTCAATTTTCAACTTATCCGCAATCTACCATTACTACTCTGCCTATTAAACTTACTTTACTATAATAACACACCTTGTGCTATTATAGTAAATCAGTAATCCGATAAATCTTGGAAACCCCGATAGATTTCGCTCAAACTTTTTCTACCGACTCCTCGAGCTCGCGGGAGTATACTGACAAAGTTTCATCCAATTCTATCGAGCGGATCAAAAGTTAATCACGAAAAAGCCGAAATTTCCGACTAAGTAATGCGAAATCTCGAAATCCTCCCCTTTTCTAACCCCGGAACTTGTTTGCAGTGGACAAGATGACTCACATGGTCGGCTCGTACCCCCCAAAAACCGAGATCCAGTCCTACATGACCCCCGCCGAGGACGCGCCCGCCGGAGTGATGGCTCGGGGTACCTACACCGTCAACTCGCTCTTCACCGACGACGACAAGCACGAGCACCTCAAGTGGGAGTGGGTCTTCGAGATCAAGAAGGACTGGAAGAACTAAGGTTCTTCAGCCCCCACATGCCGAGCCGGGCGAATGAAACAACGCAATTTTGTAATTAACGTCCCCGAAAGTTTCTGATATCGGACACGAATGGAGCCACGACCACCGTTTCGCATTGCCACCGGGTCGCACCCAACGACCCACCCACCAGCCGGGCGATGCTAGTATTTATTTAGCAATAATCAGTCCCCCTTCATAATGTATTTCAACGTTGCGTTAGTGTCTACATGTCTGTGTTCAATAATTTGTAGCGTGGACCGAGCACTCGCCGGCTCCAGGTCGATCCGAACAAACGGGAGACGAGACGACCGCTGCGAAGCAAACAACGCCGACCAATCAATCGAACACCACTTACGAGTCTTACGATTACCAAACCAGCGTTCGAGCGGTGCAGTCGAACGATACGCTACGATACTAACGACTGCAGCGCCGATTTCGGGGGGACGCACTTTGGGCCATCCCAACGAATAACCAGTTTACCTGACTTTAATATTACATTCTTTACACCTTCGTCGATTCGCTTCTTATATACAATCAGCAAGACGTTGAAATAGAAATTCAATGCAAACTAATCATGTTCAGTCAAGCCGGCCCGAAACTTGCAATCAAGGTGGCGCTGCCAGCGCTTTCGAATCGAGTATCGTAGCGTATAGCTTGTCTATTCGGGAGGGCCGTAGTCTTGTAGCGTAAGACAGACCCGACGCGACCCCTGGGAGGGAGTCGCGTCGGTTTCCTTTCAGAATCATTTACAGACCGTGTTGATGCATTTAATGGTACTATTACGATTACGCTGAACGATACTTAGATTGTTACACTTTAGCCTTCCAGTTGACAGATTGGCATTCCGCGGAGCCGCCGCTGTCACACACGCGCGTTCGCGCGCCAACGCAGAGGACAGTTATTTTGAAAGCCAAATGGGCGCGCGAACGCCCCGCGGCGGCGGCATTCGCAACCACTCAAAGTGAGTGTCCCGATTGGTGATCATTTACAGTTTTCAGTTATTTCTACAGCGACATCTGGACGGATATTATCACTAGTGATAGGGCAAAAGGGTAACTTCAATTCAAATCCTGTCTTGGCACCTTTTAAATGTCCAAACTCCTCCTCCTGCTTCCCGATGATCGATTCCAGCTAAAACTGCCACAGGGAAGACATTTTCTCTGTGGTAGAGATGGAATTGATGATTTCGCGAAAGTACGCCTAAATGGTTTGGGTGTCTGACGCGAGGAAAGTCTGATATGTTGTCTTCTTTGACTCTGTCATGGTGGTAGCCATGTAGGGACCAAAAATGATCTGAATCACTCAATGATTCTTCTACAAAGCTTGAAGAAGAAGTCAGATCATTTATAATCAGCCTCTTCCCAGGTCCAGTCGAGATCATGAATTAACTTGAACTGTGATCCAGCATGCTTCGAGAATCTAATGGTTCGATCTTGAGTCAATAGATCAAAATCCCAAGTTCTGAGTAGTTTAAGATTTCTCTATAAAATACTCAGTTCCATAAAGTTTTTCATTTGTTCGATTGCGTTCTTCCTCATCCAGCAAATAAAAACTCAACAAAACTGGAAAACCAATCAAGATTTCGTCTTCAATGGTCACTAATTGGGACATTCGCCTTACCGAGGTACACTTTGTGTAGATAATCGCAATTGCACATGACCGCTTGCTGTTTGTGTGAAAGTATGGGTTTCGTGTAATATTAATATATATATACGTGCTATCAAATGGAAAGCGCGTGGGCCGCGCGCGTCAACTTTGTTAGGTGTATTTGTGGTCTCACGGTTGATTTCAGACGTTGTGAGAGCAGAGAATAGACGTATAGAGATAATATATCTGATGTTCATTAGACGATTTTACGGCGAACATTTGAGAATGCGTCAAGGCACTAACAATAGCATCCTGTCCAGGCGAAAGACACAAGTGGCGGAAACAAGTCAAACGAAACGATTACGCTCGTTGCAGTCGCATTTAGCTCATGGTGTACGTTCGACCCTTGTAGGATGTCTCGTATGCAAGGCGTTGTCACTTTTAAGGAGGTTGTTTTGCATAATACTAGTCACGGCAAAATTAAACGTACGTTTAAGGAATTAAATGCACGCTCGGCTCGATGTCGGAGTGAAAAGCCGATTGCACGAAACGATCCTCTTTGCTCGTAAACAATGTCAATTCCCCCTCCCCCGACAAATACTGTTGACGTGTTGAAATTCTATGTATTAATAACTACCAGTGTATTTAAATAGAAGAGTAAAAAAGCACAGGGGCTATGCATCTAGAGTGCAAGTGTTTGACGTGAACATTTAATTCCTGCATTATTCAATCGAACCCATTAGCGTAATGAGGGAACAGCTGTTCCCGAAATGTCAATTCCAAAAAAAACATAATAATAGTAATAAATAAATAAACAATGATTATACGAAGCAAATTACGAAAGGAAGCTCACTTTTATGTTTGACGATGTATAGTTTATTCTTTTAGTTGCGAATTATGATTTAGGACATACGAGTGTTGGCTATTGTCAAATCAAAAGAAGGGATGCTGTATAAAATTATGATAAGAATGGTAACAAGTAACAGCAGCCGAGACCTCCTTAAAAACTGCATATTTTTCGACACGTGTACGAAGTAACTCCGTTTGAACGTAACCGTACAAGCAACACAAGTGAAATATTCATCCGACGATATTGTAACATTGAAAGAAACATACCCATTTAGTCGTAATGAAATAGTAACGCCAGAAAGATATATTTTTCGGTACAAAGGAAAGTTGAGGGAAACTAAACTGCAGTGCTCAAGTTTTTCGACTCGCGGGATAGAAAAAATGGACAAATCGACTAAAGAGGGCGCATATTTTGAGTCACTTCGCGACCCCTTGGGAACACAAAATATAAACCGGAAACCGTATTGGAAAGTGGCAACGGCAATTCAACCGCGGTTCTTTTCCCCGTTTTACGTTTGTTTTTTGCGAAAGTGCCAAAACTACAATAAGACACGCGCTCCGCACACTTGAGCAGCTCATTTCCGACGTAATTCTGTGATATGTATAGTTATCGTATGTGCCTCGTTATTTTTTCATCAATTGTAACATTTATCTTTCCTTTTCTCCGGCGAGCACATACACACAGCCGTGTACGTGTTACACATTTAATGTCCGTGAAAGTTTCATTGTAACCGTGAACATAGTTACCCTAACAAATATACATTTTATACCATTAGCCGCGCGCTGCATTCATTTGCTCGAACCTATCCTTTCAAGTGGCATCATTAGTGACGATAATGACGCGGTTTGAACGTCGCGCCACATTTTGAGGTAAGGCTTACTGTTGAACAATTAGCGTTTTTCCTTCGAAAGTTCCAGTTAGGTCTGTCGTTTGGAACTAGGCTGAACTCCAGCGGAACTGACAATATCAACAAATTGAAATAAATGTAAAATAAATGATCTTTGAAGTTTGAATTTAGTGGTCCAAAGAAAATCAGATTCAAATCTCAACATATTTGGGTTTAACGTTGTTGATTTCATCTAGAGAAAATCGAAAACGGTTTTTAGGTTTAGGCCCCATATGGATCACATATGGGTGCATATACTAATAAATTATGGCTCCATTTACAGATCTGATATAAGAAGTTAAAAGTTCTGAGCAATTCCGTTGAAGGAAAAACTATATGGAAATTTTCGAACAAGGTCAAAACTAGCAGTACATAGGAAAATGTGGTTTATTATACCTTCTTTTACCTTCTTTTCAACTTTTTCTAATTCATCATCATTCATTTTATACATTTCCGTCTTATATGGGTTAATTGTTATTGCATAGAACTATTTCTAATTTGATTTTATAAATTTTTTTGTACCAGTTTTATTGCTATAAAGATGTCTCATATTTGTTTATGTTTTTAGGACGGTTCAGGATAAAAAATCGCAGTTTCACGGATTTCCGCAGGTTTTGACGGTAGCTTCGAATTGAAATGGGTATTTGGGTCGATTTAATACGGCAGTCCGTTATCGATATAAGTTGGTCATGGTTATGGTCACAGTCCATAAAATCGTTGAGCCGCCGTGAAACGGTTTCATCCCGAGGCGTCAGGTGTTTGAGATTCATTCACAGGTTATATAACTGCGCTCCAGTAACACTGACTCATACGCGGGCTACTTCTTGACCATATATGCATTTCGGAAACATATCCCTGTTGAAAAATACTTATAAAAACTTATAGAAACATGTAGGAAAAGTGGTTCTTCCATTTAGGATTCGGATTCTACGCATAGACAGTCTTATTTGTAGTTATGTGTTTATATAAGTTTACTAGAATCTATAAGTGT
>JABFPB010008409.1:0-10165 GCA_022817645.1 Ceratoteleas bidentatus | reverse complement strand
CCCGAGCACTTCCCATGCCCTCTCGAGCATTTCCATGGCCATCTCGTGCACTTCCTATGCCATCCCGAGCACTTCCCCTGTCCTCCCGTGCACTGCCCGTGCCCTCCCGTGCACTGCTCGTGCTCTCCCGAGCACAGCCCGGGCCCTCCCGTGCACTGCCCGACCCTCAGGTCCTCTTGGGCACTTCCCGTGCCCTCCCGAGCCCTTCCCGTGCCGTCCCGAGCCCTTCCCGTGCCCTCCTGAGCACTGCCCGTGCCCTTCCGAGCACAACCCGTGCCCTCCCGTGCCCTTTCCGTGCCCTCCCCAGCACTTCCCATGCCCTCCCGAGCATTTCCAGGGCCATCTCGTGCACTTCCGGTGCCCTCCCGAGCACTTCCCCTGTCCTCCCGTGCACTGCCCGTGCCCTCCCGTGCACTGCTCGTGCCCTCCCGAGCACAGCCCGGGCCCTCCCGTGCACTGCCCGGCCCTCCCGAGCACATCCCAGGTCCTCTTGTGCACTTCCCGTGCCCTCCCGAGCACTTCCCGTGCCCTCCCGAGCACTTCTCGTGCCCTCCCGAGCACTTCCCGTGCCCTCCCGTGCACTTCACGTGCCCTCCGGTGCACTGCCCGTGCCCTCCGGTGCACTGCCCGTGCCCTCCTGAGCACATCCCAGGTTCTTTTGTGCACTTCCCGTGCCCTCCTAAGCACTTCCCGTGCCCTTCCGTGCAGTTCCCGTGCCCTTCCATGTACTTCCCGTGCCATATATATCCCGTGCCATATATCGTCAGAGATTTCACAGAGGTTTTATAGGTTCCCAAAGTTTGCCATAGTTTTCCGGAAATTACCCCAGTTTTGCCAGAGAAATTCCAGAAAAAAAATGACAAATATTTATTTCCAAAATAATTCACAGAACCAGAAAATAGCAAAAAAAAAAAAAAAAAATACAGAAATTTTCTTTGCCAATTTTTGGTAAAAATATTTATATGAATAACTTTATTTCTAATGTAAACATTTGGCAGAGATTTGCCAGAGAAATTGCAGAGTTTCCCAAAGTCTGCCATAGTTTTTCAGAGTTTTACCAGAGAAATTCCAGAAAAAATTCCAGAAATTTTTGTCCACAAGGGTTCTCCACATGAATGGAGTTGGTATTTCTTCAAGCGGAGTTCTCACAGCTCCACTTGGAGAAATACCAACTCCACAGGATTCTTGTCAGAACAAGAATCCTGCGAAAGAAGGAAAATTAATTCTTTCACAACAAGACTTTCATTCTGTGGCAAACTGATTTTCATTCTGTTACAGCAAGGTATCATGCTGCCACAGAATGAAAGCAAGATATTTTGAGAACTGCGCATGCGCAGTCCGTTTCTTATTGAGTTCCAACAGATATCTTGCTGTCACAGAATGACATTCATGCTCTGATAATAGGAATCCTTGGAAACAGAAAATTTTGCTGTGACAAACATAAGATTTCTAAGAGTGTTTGTAAAGACGGAATTTTAAATTTCTTCTTAGTTCTGGAGTTATGCTTTGCTGAGTGATAAAATGCACGAAACACACCGATTTTATCCAATTTTTCAGTATTTTTCGTATCTGAAGTGTTGTAATTTTTGCTTTAAAAAATTAATCGAAAATCCGTTTTTAGAAATGCTTCAGTATACTTAGAATGTGTGTGCCAAGTTTGAAGTTAATCGGCTGAAAACTGGCTAAGAAAAATTACGCCGAGTGCGAGAAAACTGGAAAAAAATTTTCCAGATAATCGCGTTTAAAGTTTGGAAATGTTACGATTTACACTGTGCATTCCTAATCGAAATGTTAAAAAACTTAATTTCTAATGCAGAGATGGAAATTTCGGTTTCACTATGCACTAATGAAGGATTAAAAGTATCTAAAACTGCAATAAAAATGTGTTTCTATTTGTTTCGATTTTTCATGATTTTTGGGTTGCACCTCCCCTTAATACAAATAACTGTCGGTGCGACCTTAACGATTTTCTCCATGTTTAATTAATGGAAATTTTTCGAAATTAAGAGTTGTCCAGTCACTTCCGGAAGCTGGTGCAAAACTGTCCCCTCAATCCGAAAAAGCCCCAAAACCCCCAAAAAGAACAAAACCCCGCACCGTCCAAATTGTGCAGCATCCCCTTTATCGTGGGAAAAGAGGAGTGCCTCGAAAATTAAAGGACATTGTAGTCATCGATGGCTATAATTTTCATATAAATTGCCATCGTGAAACGAAAAATGGACGCATTCACACGTAAGTTTTAAACTGCTTTTTTTATTGATACTTTTCATAAACTATTTCTGTACTACATTTAGAAAAACAATCTGCAACCACTGCATTGCAGGCTGGGTAATGGCAACAATCTACACCGAAAAAAAATTCCGGTAACCTTTATCAGAATAATTCGGTAATCGTTACAAAACCAAGATGAAAATATCAGCTTTGTCAGCCCAAGCAAGTTTTACAGTAACCAGTTCCAGAATTTTAGTACTCGTTACAAAATTCTGGTAACCCCATCAGAACGGGATCTTTTAGAAACGTTCCTACAACGTTTCGTGAAACGTTGCAGGAACGTTCCAGAAACTTTCTGAACGTTACAAAAATGTTTCTGATACGGTAACTTGTCCGCCAGTAAGAAGTTTCACGAACGTTTTACGAAACGTTTTGTAAACGTTTCAGAAGAGTTTCTGAAACGTTCAGGAAATCTTTTTCGAAAAATATCGTTCAAACTTGAAACGTTTATGAAACGCTTACGAAATATTGCTGCAACGTTGTGGAAACGTTCTTGAAACCTATTCGAAACGCTTCAAAACGTTTCAGGAACGTTTCTTAAACCTCCAGGAATCTTCCCCAGTGGAACCGAATGTTCAAAACACGTTAGGTGAACGTTTCTATTGCGGTTGTGTAAACGTTCCAGGAAATTTCCGAAACGTTTATTAAAAAAGATATTCACTGGGAATCGAATTCAAGCCTCCAAAGACCACTGAGCCGCGAGACTTATATGTAAAAAGCAAAGGCTACTTGTTGATATCTCTTCTACCTGGGAATTTTGTTTCCGGAAACGTTTCATGAAACGTTCGTGAAACTACTTTTTGGCGGACAAGTTACCGTTTCAGAAACGTTTTTAACGTTCACAAGGTTTCTGGAACGTTCCTGCAACGTTTCGTGAAACGTTGCAGGAATGTTTCTGAAACGTCCCGTTCTGATTTTTTTTCTCTGTGTAGAGTGTAAAAATTTCATGTATTTCTTGTTACGAGTTTGAAGGAAATAGTTATTAGGGTGAATCGAAAAAATTGAAATTACTAGCTAGTTTCTAAAACGATAGTTTATTAGGTAAAAACATGCGGAACAGCAAGGAAACTGTGAACAAAAAATGTTTAGAAGACGCGCGAGGCGTCTTCTATACATTTTTTGTCCAGAACCGTACCCTTCAATGTCATTGCATGGGAAAGCCATCGAGATAATAGGCGGATGTAATATTATTACCTTAAAATGCCGCTTGAGAAAATGTGTCGATTGTGTTTAAAGTGAAATAGGAATGTAATTATTAAAAATTACACTAACTGGAGTAAAATCGAGTTAAGTTTCACCTGCAAGGTAACATATCAGGGCACAAATTATCGACAAATTTTGGATTTTCGAATTAGATAACGAGAAAAAAAGCCAAACTGTTACGTTTGTACCTTTACACGTTTACTAGCCTTTTGCCTTGCACTTTTGTTCTAGATTAGTACTGTAAAGCTTGTATAAAAGACAAGCTTTACAAGCAAATTTCTTGATTATTGATTCACCCTAGAACATACCATTCACTTTTTGCTAAACAAATTGGGAAAAGTTGAAGCAATTGAGAAAAGTAAACCAGAAAACGGCATCTTATTACCTTAAAATTCGGCATAGGTATTGCCAAAAAAATAAAAGTGGCGAAAACAGTGAATTTTAAGGTAAGAATATTTCATCAGCATATTATCTCGATAGCTATCCCATGTAATGGCATTGTAGGGAATGGTTCTGGGCATAATATATCCAAAGATCAGCCATTTATGGCCTGACGTTTTAGTATTAAGACTGTATCTCCTTAGGATATATACAATACAGCTTTAATAATAAAAAAAGTGCTAAAAATGTCACTTTTGAGCACTTTTTTTATCGCGCGCTCTCTAAACATTTTTTGTTCAAAGTCTCATTACTTTCCGCATATTTTTAGGTAAAAACTATCTTTTTAGAATCTGGCCAGCAATTTTAATTTTTGTTATTCACCCTAATGTTTATATTTAAAACATTTGCAATTCACATGCAATTATTAAAAATAATAAAAGGTTTTTATTTTTTATTCAATTAAAGAATTTTAAAATGTTATTTTATAGACTATTGTCATTACAGTCTGCATTGCAATGGTTGGAATTAATTTTACTCAATGAATCACTCGTATCTGTTCGCTTTAGAGTTTCTATGATTTAAAGGTTTTTTATTTAAAATGGCTATCAATATTCACTTGTTGTATTGACTAGTTGCGCCACTCCCCGAATGGAACATCTCCCTACCTCCGGAGAATCTCCGGAGAAAGCGGATATTACGCCGGAGAAACTCCGGAGACTCCGGAGATACGCTGTGTTCTGTACGGGTCAGCATTTGCGCATTATACATATCTAATAAAAAAACCTAAGACATAGTGCATATGCTTATAATATTATAGCTATATGTATGTGTCGTTATTTTTACTACATCTGTTATTTCATATTTACATGTAGTTTTATTATTATTTTATTTTTCATCCACCGATAGGAATTGCAGGACTTTGGCGACGATCTTTTTAGGATTTGGGGCTTGAGTTGACGGGTTCTTTCAAGAGTATCTTTGAGTGAATGTTGCACTCTTTGATTTTACTGTCAAGGCAGTTGCTGTTAGGACTTCCTTTAGACTCTGGGCTGGTAGTAAATGGAGGAATAGAAGCCCCAACATTAGGATGCCTGATGTATTCTAACAATGGTTAGGAAAACAGGACTTGACCTAGAAGCTGCTATTTTTTCCGTGAGACAGATATGGTATTAGACAATACCGGATCTGTCTCACAAAAAATAGGAAGGACGCTAGGATTGCTGTTCTTACTGGACATGACAACCTCAATAAATATATATATAATGTCTAATTCTGAATGGGAGGCATGCCGTCTCCTGCGGGTCTGGACAGCTGGACGCTGAGGCAATAAGGTCTCTCAAACTAGGGATCTCAGTCAGAAAAAAATGAATGGCTCAGTACTGGCTCAGTAATGGCTGCCAGTGGTTGGGGTTTTCTTATGGAACTTTGATCAAACAGATTCATTGATTTTCCCTTGTAGAAATACTCTGAAAAACTCTGAAATCATCTGAAAAACTCCGACAATCACTCTGGAAATCTCTGAAAAAGTCTGACAGTTCCAATAATGAGTTTTTCTGACTTAAATTACAGAGACCGTAATTTTCTGAAAAATCTCTGTAACTCTCTGAAACTCTCCGAAAACCTCTGAAAATCTCTGCTAAAGTCTGACACTACTGAAAAAACGTCAACTTGAGGTAAAGCTTTTGAATCAATATTAAATATATAACAATTTTGGTCAAGTGGATATATTTCCAGACTTCTACTTCACAGGTCGTCGGTTTGAGTCCCATCTATGACATTTTTTCATAATAGTATTAGCCTTTATCAAAGATTTTTCAGAGAATTAGGAACTCTGTAACTTTAACCCGGGAGTGGGCGCGCAAAAAATAATAACGTCATTGGGCGCGCATCGGTCCTTTCGACCGCGTTAGTTTTACATGGGGTAAACGAATTTATGAAATTTTTACTCTAGTGAAAATGAATTCGATATGAAGAAACGACTGCTTCTTCATCAACAGAAATTAATGTTTTTGTTAAGAAAATGCTTTTAAACACATCGAAAACTAATAAAAATTGTACTTTAACACTTTAACAGTGCAAGCGTCCCCCTCCACTTTAGAAGAGACAGAGGGAATGATAGAGTAAAAAGAGAAAGCTACACGTTCTCGCCCCATCGCGGTGCTGCTTCGGTACCACGTAACCGTCACACATCTGAAAGCGCAACGTGATTGGCCGGCGACACACCGACACGGATCGGTGCGGCTGCACCATTAAAGTGTTAAAAATCCAATTTTGTGCAGTTTAACAGGCGCGGACGGTCAAATCGACCGACATTTTTCGAGCGTATTTTTGAATATGAAATGTAAGTAGAATTACATGTTCAGCTACGGAATCATATTCAGAAATGTCCAAACTAAATTTACGTTAGTTCAAAACATAGACTTCCCATTAGACAAATCGGTCAAAAATACGAAAATCTGAAAAGGGCGGGGAAAAGACCGGTGCGCGACCACTCCCGGGTTAAGTCTGAAAAACTCTGACAATTACTATGAAAATATCTGAAAAAGTCTGACAGTTCCAATTATAATAGATTTTTTTTAGATTATTTCAGAGTTTTTCAGAGTAATTATTTCTATAAAGGTTGATGTACAAAAGTACGATCAGACAACAATCCCTGGTTAAAGCGTCTTGGCATTTCATTAGCTTTCATGAACTCTATGAATAATCATACTCTCTATGAATAATCTCTATCTCTATGAAGAATCATACAAATTTCTATGATTCTTCATGAAATCATCATGAATTAGTTCGCCTACTGTTTTTCATAGAAATCCTTGTAAAATCTATGAAATTTCTGTTGCACGTATCATGAAAGGAATTCCGTTCATGAAAGCTAATGAAATGCCAAGACTTTAACCAGGGATTGGAACACTCGCGACTGATTATTATTACAGATGTGTGTAATAAGTCCTAAAAAAATCAACATAGATACAGAAAAAGACTCTTGGAGACTAACCACCGGCTGCCAGTACTGGGCCAGTACTGATTTTTCCACTTGGGATATCATTCGATTCGGTAGGAGGGTCCTCACTCCGGACTCGAGGGTCCAATAAAGCTCATTGTAGGCAAATCACCACCTTAATCTGGGTAAGGAGTGTTTGTTGGGGTGTCTTTGGAAGCCCCCCCACCAATAGATGGGATAGGTGGGGTGGAGGACTTTATTCGACTCTAGGCGTTAGGGCTCTCCCTCTAGATTCGAGTGAACCAAACGTTTAACTATAGCGATTACCACCCTCGATCATATACGGAGCGTGGCCTTCCAGACCCCCCTTTTTGGTTTAAGGAGTAAGGTTTATCCGTCACGCAACTGTGGTAACCTACCATGTCCACACTCTCTAAGAAAATTTCTATTAATAGGTAAAACGAAAATCGTTTAGATTTAGCCCTTTTATCTTGAAACGTTTCATTTACCTAATAAAGGGCACCGTTTTAAAGTAAAACGATATCGTTTATTCAAACCATTTTCCGTTTTACGGTAAAAGGAATACTTTTTGAGATATATTAATTTAAAATCCGTTTTACTGTAAAACGGATCGCATTACGGTTAAATGCGATCCGTTTTACGGTTAAATTCTTAGAGTGCATAAAGAGCGCGGCACCTCCTGACCCCCCTCGAATGTGGGAATTATTCGTCTTCGTATATATGGCTCAGCGATATGGGGGGGAACAAACTGCTCGCCCAGGTTCTGCAGGATACTCCTGTAGGGGTTTCATGTACCTCACCATTGCTTACATATACACAGTAAAAAATCCTGAGTTAATCGATGTCATGGGAGTTCAATTTTCACTCATTATCGGAGTTCCAGCAGGTCCACTCCTTAACGGTGTCAAAAGCTAATCGGAGTTAAATTACGGTACGAAATTCACACCACGCGGAGTCATTCCCTCGCGGGTCTGGCGGAACCGCAAACGAACGTTCGCTTTCGGTTCGTTTTCAGTACGTTTACAGTTTGCCTTAGGATCGCTTTGGGTTCGTTTAGGGTTCTCGGTTAAAATCACGTAGTAAATGCATAAACGCAATATCTGTCGATTAACAATTTTCAAAATATATCATATTTTCGAAATGTCTTAGATTTTTTAATTTCTCAAATTTTCAAAATATCTCAAATATTTAAAATTTCTCCAATTTTCAAAACTTCTTGGATATTCAAAATTTCTCAAATTTTCTCGAAATATCAAAACTTCGCAGATTTTCAACATTTCTCAAATTTTCTCGTATTTTCTCGACAGTTCAAAATTTCTGTAATAGTCCAAATTTCTTGAATTTTCACAATTTCTCGAATTCTCAAAATTTCTCGAATTTTCAAGATGTCTAAAAAAATAGAAATTTTCTCAAATTTTCTCAAATTTTCAAAATTTCTGTAATTGTCAAAATTTCCCGAATTTTAAAACTTTCTCGAATTGTCAAAACTTCTCGTATTTTCAAAACATCTCAAATTTTCACAATTCCTGTATTTCTCTCGCATTTTCAAAATTTCTCAAAATTTCATAATTTCTCGAAATATCAAAAATTTTCGAATTTTCAAAACTTCTCAAATTATCAAAATTTTTCAAATTTTTCTATTTCTCAATTTTTTCTCGCATTTTCAAACTTTCTCGCATTTTAAAAACCTCTCAAATTATCAAAATTTCTCAGATTTTCACAATTCCTGTATTTCTCTCGCATTTTCAAATTTTCTCGAATATTTCAAATTTCTCAAGTATTCAAAATGTCTCGAATTATCTAAAAATTTTCGAATTTTCAATATTTCTCAGATTTTCTGAATTATACAAAAATTTCGAATTTTTACAATATCTCCAATTTTCAAAACTTCTCAAATTATCAAAACTTCTTAAGTTTTCTCTATTCCTGTATTTCTCTCGCATTTTTAAATGTTCTCGATATGCCAAATTTCTCAAGTATTCAAAATTTCTCGAATTATCTAAAAATTTTCGAATTTTCAATATTTCTCAGATTTTCTGAGTTATAAAAAATTTCGAATTTTCACAATATCTCCAATTTCCAAAACTTCTCAAATTATCAAAACTTCTTAAGTTTTCTCTATTCCTGTATTTCTCTCGCATTTTTAAAAGTTCTCGATATTCCAAATTTCTCAAGTATTCAAACTTTCACGAATTATCTAAAAATTTTCAAATTTCAAAATTTCTCAAGTTTTGTTGAATTATAAAAATTTTTCCAAATTTCAAAATATCTCCAATTTTCAAAACTTTTAGAAATTTGATAACGTTTGTTTGCTGTTCCGCCAGACCCACAAGAGTTTTAGCTACAATGCCCATGCGCAGCAGACGAAATGACTCCGCGCGATGTGAACTTTCACACCTTTACTCTGACACTCACACCGTAGCCTGAAAATCTGTGAATTTTTTACTGTGTATACATACACATTTTTCATCCCTTTTGAAGCAAAGAAATCAATCGTACTAAGCATAGGTATTTAAAACTGGTGTATACATAAATCTTGATATTGTTATACCATTCTTCTGCTTATCTTGGCGTCGACAACTAACGTCTGTCTTGATATTTTCTTTTAGATATCTTTTGTGCGCTGGCGCAAAAAAGTTTAAGTGCAACGCCAGGGCGGTTCATTTTAGCCATAACGACCGAATTCGCCGAACCTCTGGCGATCATATTTCTCATAACCCAGACGAAATGTTCGCAAAAATGAGAAAATTCTCAGAAGAGTTCAAAACCGAACTGGCAAAGCCGATGGCAAATTACAATCTTGCATATTTACATGTTGCAAAAAAGTAATTAATTTTACATTTTGCAGTATATTGAAAATATACAACTGAAAAACCAAACGATTTGATAAAAAACTAGAATTTTGTTAATCAAAGTACTGGCAATCGATTGCTGAAATAAAAAACATAGGTAACCTGAATAAATTTTAAGACAATGACGATCGAATTTTGGAATTTTTACACAGCGGCCATACGGAACTAAGTAAAAATGTGAAAAGTTGAACGTTATTTTCACAGAATTTAGACAGGTTACCTATGTTTTTCAGCAATTGCTCTATATTCTGCGGATTTTCCACCTTAAGATATTTTAAACTTCATTTACAATAACATATACAGCTGTAATTCACATAATTTGTATCTGTGATAATTTTTATATTTATGAGACCGAAGATTACAAAAAAGAATTATACAATGGTAGACCCTACTGAAAAATTTTCATATGAAATCTAATTTGAAATCTCATATACAAAATTGATACCCTATTTAACATGAAATCTAATATTAAATCTAATATTAATATTAATATTAG
>JABFPB010008408.1:0-10170 GCA_022817645.1 Ceratoteleas bidentatus | reverse complement strand
GCCCGCTCAATTTTCCGCCCGATCATTTTCCGCCCGAGGGCGGAAAAGAACCACTTTGCGCCTGATATGCAGGCACGGAAAAGGTCATTTTTGTGCAGGTACGACAAAACGTTCATTTTTTGTGTAGTGGGATAAAAACGTTATTTCTACATAAAGTACATAATTCTTAATTCTCCCCAGTTTTCATATCTATCATTAAAAATTTACTACGGTCCTTCATTTTCAATTCCTTGCCACAACTCGCGTTCAGTTTCGGATATCCAAATCAAACCCTCAAATTCTTCAATTCCCTTCATTGACATCAACTTCAATTTCTCTCTTCATTTTGAATTCACACATTCATTTTGAACGAGCATTTTTCCTCGTTCGGCTCTCTCTTCCGGAACACCTTTCAATTACATTTTTTCCCGCGAAACAACGTGGTTTCCCTCGCACCCTCGTCCCTCGATTACGAAAATGATGATCCAAATGTCGAAGCACGAACGACCCATTTCCATTATGTCGTCCCCCGGCGGTCCTGATATCGAATGCAAATATTTTAATTTAGCAACAGGATTATTTCGACGCCGAAGTTACTCGCGATATCTTCTGCATAAGCCCGCTCGACATTAAAGCAAGGGGCGGTGTGGCGCCGAAATTGGATTTCCGCGAAGTAGGTAAGTCGGGATTATGGATCCGCACTTCTTGGATTTAAACGGGCGTAGCCGGGCGAGCCGATTTTTGGCGGCCATTGGCCATTCAATTACGTATAAATACCGGGTTTCCAATAAGGTCCACGTAGGAGCGAGGAAATGGGAAGAGAACGACTGCAGACTGCGAAAGGTGCGGATTTGAACTGAGAGTTCGGAATCGTCTGTTATAGTGTCTAGGGAATTGATGTGAGAATATTAGAGATTCGAGTTTGGATACCTGATGAGGATAGTGGAGAAAAGTTTAGTGAGTTTTTGAGTGACTAGAAGTTGGAATTGAGAATAGAAGACTATGGTTGGAGAAGTGAGAGACTGTCTTTAAAAAAAGTCATTTGGATAGGAATCTGGTGACTTGAATTAGGAATAGAGAATGAAAGTATTTAGGAATAAATTAGAAAAGACGAGAGTTGAAAATTTTGAACAGTGTAATCGATAAATGAAATACACAAATGAAAAATAGAATTACTTAAAAATTTAAGTAAAGTAAGGTTTATGGCGAAAGACAAATAAACTCGTTTATTTGAGAAACGAAGTGGAAATAGGATGAATTAAAACCGTTAATCTTTCAATTTTTAATTGCCGTTCATGTTTATTTATTTATTTATTTAAACGATAAAGATGTTCATCAGTTCTAGTATTAGAACAACTGAAACTGAGAATAGTAGTATAAAAGTTGGAATGATGATAGTTGAATAAGGGTATAGGTAAAACGATGACATTAAACGATGTTTTACTTACCTTCTGCCAGGACTGATATTAAATCAAGCAATTAATTTCTTCACTGAAATAGAATTATACCTCAAGTAAATTTAAATTTTATTGAATCTAATTAATTGGGAAAATTTGTACATTTTAACGAAGCATTACTAAACATAAATAAACTAAATAAAAAATTAAAAACTGAACTTTTTTGAACAAAAAATCTCTCTCTTGACACCAAAGAAAAAAGTATAAATATTTACAAAATACAACTTTTCCACTCAACAATCCAAATTAGTGAACAAAAATCTGTTCAAAATAAATTCTGAAATAAGTAAAAGAATTATAAAAAATTAATTGTATCGACTAAAACCATTGATGTTACTAATCTAAAATCTATTCGAGTTAAATGTAATTTAAGTGGTTAAATCAAAGATTTGTCAGACAATCCAAACATTTTATTATTAAAGAACCAAAAAATTTCGTAACAGTTAAATACATTTATTGACTCAAACAACTTTGCAAATTATACCACTCCAAAAACGACCAACCAAAAATCATTATTTACCAATCCCGACGATTCGGGGACGATCGCGAAGTGATTTCGCAAGGAAGATTAAAGATCCCTGCTGAGTCTTGTCCTGAACTGCGTTTCATTATTCGAAGTGCAAGCCCGAAATTAATGCAAAATAGCAAAAATTTTAGCAGAGGGCTGTGCTTTTCAATTAGCCGGGCTCTCTGTCGAGGTGCTTTCGCCTAAATCAAGTGGAAGTTATCTCACCCTTTTACCGATTCAGCCCCGGCGATCGGCACGCTAATCACGCGCCACTCTCCATTACATTAATTAAAACTTAGCTCTCCGCCGCGACATGGCCGATTCTTGCGCAAGATCCACTCTCGCCATGATTTCATCGCTTCTTCCCTTTGACTTGGAATAACGGCTGGCGTTACTCCAAGTTTGCTTAGGCAAATTTTGCTCATTTTCCCGCGTGCTTAACGCGTTGCAAAGCAACGCTTTTTAGTATAAAATATGACTCGAATGGCAAATTTTCTTTGAACGAATTTTCGTTCGTTTATATGGTAGATTTTGATTACAAGCAATCATCAGGATATGATTATAATATAATGACTTATCGTATAGAAATCTTATTATGATAGAAGTATTATTTAATCTATGAGAATATGGAAAATCATGAAATAGAGATTAATACCATGATTTTTAGATAAAAATAATTACTCTCCAACATTGAAAAAATATCAATAATCATGAAGTAACGCAAAAAATAAAATAAAAATAAATGTGTATAATTATTTAAACATTCAAAATCATAACTTTTTGGCTTCGTATTAAAAAATCATGACTCTTCCAATAAATCGTGACTTTTAAGAACCGACTTAAAATCTCAGAAACCCCGATTCGATGACTGAAATCCGTACCTTAAGCTCCACAAACACATTCCCTTTTCGAACCGCCCTCATCTCATTTCCGAACAATTATTTAAACGAAAATTCGTTTTACACGCAAACATGCGCAATTCCATCCGCGTTGAATCGTGCTCGACGCCCGTCTCTCCGTATAATTCATTTTTCCCACTTTTACTCGCGCCGAACAATTTTTCCCCGGCTCGTTTCCAGGCAAAGGCACACGTACGTCCGCGCGAGCAAAGCGTCGCCGTAAACGCGCGCAAGTTCGCTTAGTTGAGGGACGGAGAAAGTGAAAAGCGACGGAACAGGAAAGCACGGCGTGCCGCTGCTCGTAAACGCCGCATGATCCGCGAAGATATTCGCGAAAATGAGAATCGCGTGACGCCGCGCGACCCCTTAAAATATCCCGACAATAAAATCGTTTTCTAGCGATTCTCGTCCAATATTCGCGAAATATTAATTGGATTTTACTATCTAATTCGACAAAATTTCAGCTCGCACAGTCGTCAAATAATCGAGAATTTAAAGTAAATATTGCATTGAAATATTACTTTGAAGGAAACATTACCGATCTTTAATCGATTTTTTTCGTGTTAAAGTGGCGATCCTGACAGGATCGCCACTTTAACGAGTCAGTTTACGCAAAACAAAAACTCGGAACTTCGCCACCCAACTCGTTGCAAAATATAAGATAGATTGGTCAGCATCGCCAGCCCAAAGGGCAAGATAAAATTTAGCTTCTTTAAATTTTTCAGTCTGTTCATTTAAAAAAATTTTCATTTTGTCAAATTTGCTACATTATTACATTTTTCAAATGTTCAACGTCTTTCAAATTTCCAACTTTTTTTCAAAATTTTGACTTTGTTTTTATGATTGTATTTTTATAAAATTATCTGATTGTCAGTTTTGTATTATGTTAATCAATGAGACATGATTCTTTTCTATTTATTCTTATAGATAGTTAGCTTGCTTGAGGAATTTTTATTTAATATTTTATTGATTTATAAGGCTTTTATTATTAAATAAGGGCACCTTAAATCTCAGACCACAGAGGCATAATTTCGAGTGGATTCGACGGGGTGCGAACGATGTTTCAGTGACCCATTTCGCCGGAGCGCAAAAGTGGCGAAAAATGTTGCAGGCGCCGGCACGCGAACCGGTGCGAGTGTTTCTGTCGGCTAATTTCGTCGCGAAACAAGGCTGGCGATCGTTATTAAATTCCTTTCTTCGGATTTTCAATTCACCGGTAGAGGGAGAGTTAAACACGGTGGAAACTTGCAATTGGGGAGAGTAATGAGAAGTGACATCAGAGCAGGATATTTCAAAGATCGTTTTAAGTATGAAGATCATGAAATCGTCATGACTCCAAGAAGATTTTATGATTAAGTTCGATCTTCAGGGTGATTTAAGGAAAGTGAGTTTAAAGAAGAGAGAAACACTGCAAAAACTGGGAAAAGTTTGGCGTCTTATTTAAGACCCTTGGCGACTTATTTAAGACACTAAACGTCTTAACTAAGACGCTGAGCGTCTTAAATAAGACGCCTAAGAGTCTTAAGTAAGACACTAAACGACTTAAAGAAGACGCCGAGTGTCTTAATTAAGACGTTTAACGTTGCAGAGTTTTTACAGTGAATTTATATTAATTTGAATTTCGTTAGTTTCGTTAGTTTCCTAAGTTTTGTTAGTTTTGTCAATTTTGTTAGTTTTGTTTATTTGATTTTCTTGATTTTGTGGTGGTTAGTATTAAGTCATGTTAAGGTAGTATTTTAATTTTGAATTTTCGAATTAATTTTTACAATCGTAATCCGAAAATTATGCTTTGCAATTGATTTCATATTTGCAGTAATTATATCCTGTTTGAAGATGAAAATTATTCCGTCATAATCTGCAAATAAACTTCCTATCTTGATTTCAATATTGAAAATTAACCATCAACCAACTATAATAATCAACAATAATCGTTAACTTCAATTCTAACTTCAAAGTTGAATCACTACAATTTAGATACAATCTGGAATCAAAACACTCGCATAATCTAAAATCCAAAACTTGCGAATCATGATTCAAGCGTGAATTATTAATCGGTAAATTTGTATATAAAATTCTATAGAAAAATTCTCCACTCTCAAACTGGCATATGAGATATGATAAATTGTTTTAGATGAAATCTTACTTAATTTCTGACGAATAAGAAAAAAATGATAATTAATGAATGTAAAATGTCATGTGATATCTCATCTAAAATCTTCCCATTTGAGAGGATAGTAACCGGAAGATATTACTTAAAATATAGTATTACATTTTACATGAAATCTTCCTCAATTTTTTTATTACTTAAACACATTTTATAAAAATTGTGACAAATTGTATGCAATATCTTATTTAAGATCTTGCTTATCTAGAAGAAATGCCACCAGGCGATCTTGCATATAATATTATTGTGTAATATTTTACATGAAATCTTATTCAATTGCTAATGAATTAAACAAAATTTGGTAGAGTGGACATAAGAGTCTATGTAAAATCTGTGGAGGTTATATAACTGAGAGATACAATTGAGAAACTGAGAATTCATGAGAAATTGAGTAGGATTTCATGCACGTAAAAAAATTCATGATATTTTATTTCTCGGTTGCATTGACCCCAGTTATATAAGATCATAGGTGAGATATTACACAAAATCTTACGTACAGCCAAAGTGTATTTAATTCATGATTAATTCATGAAAAAATGAGTATGATTTCATCTATAATGCTACGTCATATATCCTCCGCCAATTTGAGACATAATATTGTATGTTATTTTACATACAGTATGTTGTAATTTTACAAATAATTTTCTGTTTAATTTTAGATACAATATAACATAAGAATTTTTCAGTAGGGCAACAACACTAGAACAAGAGTTGTCTCCTTGCTGAATAATTTTTGTGCCAAAACATCTTTTGCCTTTTTTTTAGTGTCTACCCTACCGAAATGTTTCAATACGAAAAACGACTTTTATACAATAACTTGCATAACTTTTCACACACCTCTAGTAGAACAACTAAAAATCCTTCCTCATTACCTCCCCTCCGCCCCCCACAAACAAATCTCCTCCACCACATCTCTCCTTCACAATCCCGATCGTTTTACGTGACATTATACTCCTGATCCGTGCATCCCGGAATCGCAATTTTCGCATTCAAATTTCGCGTCGCGCGGAAACGAAAACGCGCCAGCCGCGCGGCACGTCTTGCCGTCGGTTTATCGTGCCAAAGAGGTCGCAAACAGGTCCGCCCGATCACAATGATCTCGCCGATCGTGATTCGCGATCACGATTCGGCGACGCAAAAAAGTTATATTGCCTCTGCGTCCGGGGTAATGCTCTTATACGTTGCCGGCATATGAATAATATCGGACTCGAGACTGCGAGGGATTTGCGCGCTGCGGTATGCATTACACTGTTCTCCCGGCAGGGCGTTCGCTGATTGGATTTGAATTGAACAGAGAGCGAAGACGGATGGGGGGTCGCCGAACAAAAGACAAAAGCCGATATCAGATGATTCGGTTGTAACCGGCGTCGTCGGTTCTGCGACAAAATTTGCGCTAAATCGCGGTTGTTGCAAGGGTTTGCGTTGTTAATGCGGCCCTTTTTGCATCACGGCGCTGCGCGGTAAATGCGATTTGCTCGTCGACGAACACGAGTGGCTGATATTAAAAACGGGCGCGTTTTTACGGCGGTGTAACAATTTGCGGTTATACGAGTATATCAGGGATATTGAAGTCGCGGATATCACGATTTGAGTATGACTTTCGCGGCGACTGAGGCGAATCTCGAGTTTTCTTCGGAGTTATGATGAGACAGTTTGTGATTTGCGTTTTTAGGAGTATACTGGCAAAAGTGTGTGTGAATATTTGCTTTATTCACAGTAAGCTATACTGCGCCATATCCCTAGTAAAAATTGTTGTTATGCTGAGATGGGCCTGAACAGGATGCCACATCATGACACAGCATGATGAGGAATCCTCATCAGACTCATATTGTGCCGAAAAAAATATAATGACTGAGACGAGAATTGAACCATCGATGCTCAGTTTGTAGTCTGTCTGACTTGTCCCCGAGCTATTGGAACATTATATGTATGAGAGAATGTGATATGAATATCATACTACCAGGTTATGATGTGGCTTGCCTTATCATAACCTGATGAGGCCCTGATTATGTTTGAATCATCCAATGATGAGGCTTTCTAACCAAAACCATATAAGGCCATGATCAGGTTGCCATATCTTAACCACATCAAAATTACTTGGTTAGGACCTAATCAGTTTTCCTGATGAGGTCCTGATGTGGCATGTCACTGAAGGGGCATGCCACATCAGGGCCCCACTGATTCCAATCGTTACATTCGACTCAACGGCTCATTGGAATACCTCATAAGGGTCTCGTATGGTTTAAATCAGGAATCCTTTGATCGTGTTTGCCACATCAGTTCCTAATAAGGCCCACACGTGTGATGTGGCATGCCACATTACATTTTCTACTACTAGGCCTCCGAATCTGACCTTCAGATCGATGTTTCATATTGGAAATTCATTGAGCAATAACCTTTTTCCGTTCGCTCGGCAATCATTTCCCTCAAAGACTAATTAAAACGGCGATTGGACGAGCTGATTAAGAATTCAATTACACCGCGTCCGTCAGCCGCGTCGTAAAGTGTATCCACTTACACTTGCGCAAACGGACCGACGCGCGAAGTGGTCCGTTTGCGCAAAGAAAAAACATTGTCGCCTTTTTTTCGTCGCCGCCGACCCTTTCTGTACATTTATTCGACGCAGTCGATCTTACGGGCTGAACTTTGTCAGTGACACGGCGTAAGACGTATTATTCGGCGGTGGATATTAAAATTGTAGTTGACGGCGAACTTTTATAGGTGTTTCCCGTGAAGTCTTCGACGTCGTTCTCTAAAATCAAGAGCACTTAAAGACGGAAGCTCTTTTAAGCACTTTTCTTAACTTTCCGGCAGAGTGAGCTTCAGCGATTTGGATTTTGATAATTCACGCCCGTCAAATGAATTGTATTGTCTCGACGGGAGATAAGACGGCGAAATATTAAACATGATTTACGGGAGACGGTCCGGTCGTTAATGTTTCAGCCGCGAAAATTAACGTCAGGTGCGGTCGGAATCGTGATGTCGGAGCGACAGTCGAAATCTTTTGGAAGTTTTTTTTACTTTCTTGATCTACGGTAGTGTGATATTTTCGCTCCTCACGCTTTTTGAATCGTTTCACGACACCGAAACATTTGAGGTATAAATGGAGTGTGGAGTGTTATTTAGGAGAGGAAATACTTCCAATCTGAGTATAAACACGATTATGTTCGAAGAATTTTGAAAATCTTCATTTTTGACAATTCTGGGCATTTTGAAAAGATGCATGATTTTTTAAATTTTTCCAACATGGTCAAGTTGGTACTCAAATTAAAGGATTTTTCATCCTTAACTCAACGGTGTAGTCAATAATATGTTTCAATTTCAAAAATCATTAAAAAATGACTGTTTTTAATTTCTTTAAATATAGCCTTGTGCATGTTTAAACTGAAGAATTTCCCTATACTAAACTAACTATTTGAATGTTTCTATCACAACCATGATTTCACAAATCATCTAAATCATCATCTCACTCTCACCCCTCATTATCTCCTCAATTTTCATTTCGAATCATTTCTGCTGCAATTCACCATCGTTCGAATTTCCGAGCCTTCAATGGTCCTAGACTCTTCGGCCGTCAAGTCGAAATGCTCAGCAATAGCAATCAGGCAGCCCTAATTCATAAACATCCTGCGATGTATCGCAGCGAACAATTTAATCCAATATTACACGAGTTGCCTCAATACCATTATCACCAAACTAATATCATTACGTGAACACTGCGAACACTCTAATACAACCGCGATTATTGCAACAATTGTCATTTCGGCGGTAATAGCTCCCGACCGAAGTCATCGTTCCAAAGACCTCGCCGGATCAATAAATTCAATCTAATCCCATATCTAATCAATTTATCCTTATCCTCCAGGAACATCTTTATCGATTGACGCGATGCATTAAGATAAGACTCGGCGCTCCGGGATCGCAGACTCGCCGGCCTTAAGCGGTATCGTTAATTGTATCTCGTCCGACACGTAAAAACGAAAAACTGCGCCTCGTCCCACGCACTGGGACGAATATTTAAAACGGTTAAGCCGCTTCTTTTATTTCCCCGTTATCTGATACGACGGCTAACTGACTCGAGATTAGAATCCGTCCATCAAAAAGCTCAGTTTCGAGCGCCATCTATTTGCGTCGCTTTTTCTATCCCAAATTAAATTCACAAAATGCTTTCGCGTCGTCATCCTCAGTTCAAAATTACCATATTTCAGCTGTTGGATGGGAGACTTGATGTCACAATTATCGTATTTGACTGATTGAGTAGTAATTTTAGAGTTACAATCCTATTTCAATCGTAATTGAACTTTATAATTGTACATCTGATGTCATAAACAATTGTCGTATTACGTTACTTAATAGTAATTTTCAAGTTACAATCGTCATATTTTAATTATCCAATTACATAATCGATATCACAATTATTAAGTCGCTTAAAAATTATAATTAATAATAATTAATATTATAATTAGTTAGAATAATTATAATATTAATTATTATAATTAGTTAGCAAATTACTCAATATCTCATTTGTGATTTCAGCTGACATTTGCAGTTATAACACAATTTCCAAATTATTTTTACGTTGATATTCAGATTATCACGTCACAATTTCATTGTCTAACCAGAAAGACGTGATTTTCAAAATTATCTTTTTTCTAACCTAAAAGTCCAAGATCAAATTACTCCTTACATATATGCTCTCTATTCAACATATATATGACCAGTTTACAATATCTCTGACCCCTATATAACGTTTCTCCAATTATTCGTGAAATTAGTACACCTGATCTGCGAAATACATATAACAAATATATACAATGGTAAGGTTACATAATAACAATGTATGTATACATTAATACATTCTGCCTGTAATTACAAATTCTTCAAAATCAGTCATAAATAAAACAATTAAATATTTATTATCATGGAACATTCATATATGTATATTGTATATTTTGTTGCTTGGAAAAATGACATTTAAAAAAATGTATTTCAATAACCATTAATAAATCTTAAGAATAAAATATCGATACAGTTGGAATTTATTTGAGGCGATATTTGTTTTTTCCCGATGCTGCATGCGAAAACACCACTTTTCGTGCTTGTTTTGCGGCGCGAAAGCGAACCATTCCACGACCGCCATTGTGACGTCACTTTCCAGCTCCT